>CM046432.1:64204739-64329361 GCA_025506505.1 Flaveria sonorensis
TCATAGATTGAAACCATATTTGGAGGCGACTGACATCACAAGTACAAATGGATTCGGTGAAATTCCTTGTGGATTCACCAACATATGCGACAAACTAGTATATCAGGTACGGTCTGGCTGAAGACTTAAAACTTAGCGCTTTCCCGAGGGCAACTCGAGAACTTTGTGGGTATGTTCACTAAACCCCTCACGAGACTTAACTCGTCCGCTCGGGCCTACCGAGAGGTTTAAAAGGCTTGTTGCATATGCTAAATGCAACCGTGATTCCTACAAAGTGAGTGTTAGAATTTTATTTTAGATTCGTCAATTATTGTGTCTTTGTATTTGTAGTTGGTATGTTTTGCGTTTCAGTCTTTGGATGCATACTAATCTAGCAAGTGGAACGCCTTTAGATTTTCAGGTGAATATAGGGCGATTGAGGGCAATGCACAATTAGGGGGGGGAGTGGCAATGTTTTTCGCCGACTAAAATAACAAAAGAACGATAATAGTTTTTCAAATATTTTCATGAGTTTTTTCAAAAAAAAAAAATAATAATAAAAAAAAAAAAAAAAAAAAAAAAAAAAAACAAGGGGGGGGCCGTAACTTACGGCCATAGGCCGTAACTTACGACCTATGCCAATGCGGACGGTCCAAGCTTCTGCCTTACGGTCACCACAACGGTCTCAGCATAACACAAGAGACCGTAAGCTACGGCCTTAGGCCGTAACTTACGGCCTGTCGAGGCTGGGCACATCTTGACCGCATTATTACATAAAAACCCGACCCAATCCCAATTTCCACAAACCCCTTTTGTTTTTAACTCCAATCCACCCCAAAATCTCAGTTTTACTCATCCATCTTCACCTTCCTTCTAAAAAAACACTCAAGAACCCTAGTTCTTCCCTCTCACATAACTTCTTCAATTCTTCATCAAACATATGAAATTCATATGCATCTGGGCTAATTTCTCGAGACAAACACAACCCATGGTGTAGTTTTCTCCAATTCATGATCGTTTGTTAGATCTAGTTACAAGAGGACTCGAGAGTTTTGGGGGTTTTGTGACATTGTTGTCAAGGTTGCATTTTTCGTTGTAGACATCACTTTAACAACAACAAGGTATGTTATTTACTGATTTTCGCTTATCATTGAAGGTACTCACTTACTTATGATGATTATTGAGTAAATTTATCGGAACATGGCATGTTTTGCATTGTTGAAACCATGAATTACATGATGTTAGTACAACTAGGTTGCTTGGGACATATCACAGGTTTTACATTAATTTGTAGAAATTAACGAATGGTTGATATCAATGTGGTAGTAAGATTCAAGTGTGGGGAAGATTTTGGGTTAAAGGTTACTTGTAGGTGTTATTATTGTTAGCTCTTTCGAATTGGCATGTTCTATGTGTATAATGGGAGAACTTGAATGGTTAATGGCGATAGTCAAAGGGTGAAATGGTATCTAGGTTGGTCACTTAGTTCATGCTGCTAAGAATGTGTATGTTGAGAATTATGATGATTACAAACACAATGAGTAGTAATAAGATATATGCCACTTTTCTTTGATGGAATGGGTATCTTTGTTTAAGGTTTAAACTTCTTTTTCAACAAGTAAAAGAAGCTTGTAAAAGATTATCACTAACGACATCATAAACTATCATACACGTTAATTACTCATAAGTAACTTAATCATTGTTTGATTGCAGGATCGATGGCAGGTAATAACCAAAAAGGTAAAGGGAAAGCGGTTGCTTCGACATCAGGCACTAAAGGAGAAAGTTTCCGAATCAGATCCACCTAGGACTGAGGAAGAAGACATTGATATGGAGGAAGAAGAAGAGTCTGGAAATGAGGAAGAATATGATGAGGATGGATTACCCAAGTGGAGAAAAAGTAGACGTTTATCCTCATTTGCAGAAGAAATTCAACCTTTACTGTATCATAAGAAGATGAGGGACATTAAGGGTCGCTTCAATCCCTCATGATCTGTGAGAGGCAAATTAATCAAGATCATTTTGACAAATTCGAGATTCCTGATTGCTTTACAAGATTGGGATGGGAAGAACACTGACTTTTAACAATGATGGGAGCGATGACATTTACATGGATGCAATTATAGAGTGGATGTCAACACTTCAAAAGAAGCTAGGCAACAACCCACCGGAGACAATAGAGTTAGTAGGAAAGGTCAATGGCAAACCCGTAACATTATCATTTGAGATCTTGAGTAGAATAGCCAACTTCGACACGGGGGCCGAAGATGATGAACCATATGAGTATCCCTCCGATGCATTACTAGCTTGTAAGAAAGCCAATGAAGACACGTGGAGAGATATGATCAGAGAACTGTTTGTTGTGCCTCAAGGCACAGATGTAGCAGATGGCCTCTACGTCGGCAACATCTCAAACCATTACCCAAGTTACTCATGATATTTTTAAACCAGAATGTAATGCCCCGACTAGGTGATAAAGGGTCAGTCAGATTGTATGAAGTGATGATTTTGCATGCTCTTGTGACGGGAACACCTGTCCTATCAGCCCGTCATCTTATCTTGTGGAATGTATGGGAAACCAGAGAAAAAGCTGATAGGAAGTCTGTTCCACATTGTCGACTGGTCTCCAAATTGCTAAAAAGGGCTAATGTGTTGCCCCGCAGAGTGAAACCTCAGAAATTTAAGCACGTACCATTCCGCCTAGATACATTAGCAGCTACAGAATGGTTGTATCAAGAGACTGCACGTGTTTACCGGTTGACCGACAGAAAAAGTGGGCGATGCATGGAGGTATTGAAAGAAGATGCCGAGGAAGAAGAACGAGTGGAGCCGACAGCCGCGGCAACGGAGGATGTGCCTTGCGAGGACTGGAGACCTCATCAACGTAGTGATGGGAACGCAATAGCACAAGCGCGTCCCACTAATTTTAATCGATGGACTGACTGTGAGCAAATTATGTTTGACAGGCGAACAGGCGAACAATGATGTATACTCAAGAGCTCTACCGGAATGAAGACTTCAGATATCATGAACAGATTCGACATTATCACGACTTCCAGCAGGGTCTGCCATACACCGAGAGGCCTCACCCGACTGACTGGCGATCTCCTGATCTTGTTCCATATGCGCAAAGCCATCAGATGCCCCATATCCTCAATCAACTCCATCAGAATGGGTGCCATATGACACTAACATGGGTCAAGCACATGGTAGTTCTACTCAAGCCGACCCATATGACATGAGGAGCATCCAGCGGAGTTTGTATGAGAGCATGTTTGGTCAGCCATACCCCCGACCATCATATGATGGATGATCTTGCATTCTCTGATCACATGAGATCAGGTCCACGTGCTTTTCTCTGAACTTATGCTATTATGATGTTTAAGTTGTCACTTCTTGTTTTTAGTTGTGTTATGTGGACTGGTCGTTTTCTTCTATGTACTTGGTGGCGTAACAAACTTGTTGTTTTGGGAATGTGTTAATTTGCATTTTAGTTAATGCGAGCCTCAGTATGCATAACACAATTATAAGGGATTTAACTTTGCACTTGGGGGAACTAAGGTCCTAATAAACTCATTCTACATTGGGGACAATGTAGTTCAAGTGTGGGGATGAGGTGTCTAAAATCTTAAAATTTAGAAAAGTTGAAAATATTTTGAAAAAAAAAAAAAAAAAATAAAAAAAAAAAATAATTGTGCATCAAACCTAATTTCTCAATGTAAATCGCTAAATATCACTTGCTTGTGTATAGGTAGAGATCCCTTGGCATAGTTAGCTATAAGTGACAGGAAGGTATGCCCAATTGGTAGTTTCTATAAAATTAAGTAGGATTGCCTTGTTAAGTATAACGAACTAGACAGTTAACAACATGCATGTGTCATATCCTTAACCCATTTCTTCGTTTCCGTGAGAACTTGAGCCTAATTGAGCATTTTCCATGATATATCTAGTTGCTCTTTTCTTATTATATTTAGTGTTTACCATAATGTGCATCTATTTTAGAACTCGTGTAACTAATACATGTCGAGATCATGAACCATTACTTTGCACAAACGTGATAGAGGCATTAGGATAGCCATTTTGTTTTGACCATTTCATTTGACTCCCCTACCCTAACATTTTCCCCTTAGACGCCCCTTTGAGCCCCAACGTGTCATTTGAATGAGCCACATCATTAACCCTATTAAACCTTTAGCCTTTTTAATTAAGCCGCGTGGTGAAATCCAATTTGTTACATGTCTAAGTTGTTAAAAAAAAAAAAAAAAAAAAAAAAAAAAAAAAAAAATTGAAAAAAAAAAAAAAGAAAAAAATGGCGATGTATGAGGTTAAAATGACCAAAGTATGAAGCAACAACAAAAAATAAAAAATAAAAATAGCGTGAATTCTTGTAGTGTGTTCGGGTCAATGTGATCCAAGTTATAATAGTTCTTAAATTTAGCATGTTTGAATTGGATTTCATTCACCATCTACCACGTTAGATCCTTTTGCATACCCTTAACCCTAGCCTAATAGTACAACCCGTAAAAGACCTCTTGATTTGTGTATTGTAGTGCGTTAGTTGATGGAGATGTGATTGTTATACTAGCTTATGATGATAATGTGCATTACTGGTTTGAGTGTTCCAGATATACTAGTATATAATCACTAGTCCAGAAATCAACCTGAGAGGAGTGATCATTGTGAGAGGGTGAATGCATGTGTGTTGGAAACCGAAGGTAAGTTATGCTTGGTTAGGTAATCCTAAGATTTCAAACAAGCGGCTACTTGTTGGGTTGTCAATCTTGAATAATATAAACATTAGAGCCAGGTATGCCTTGGGATCTTAACTCACACAAGGTTAAGAGATTATTGATGCATTTGAGTAATTAGTGTTAAAGTGTACAAGTGAGTTTGTTTGAGGGCAAACAAAGGGTAAGTGTGGGGATGTGATGATTGGTTAATATGCATGCACTTAGTATAGTTAATATTGCATTTTTAATATATTTTATATGTCGAACAATATTACTTTGTTGCGTGTTTGAAATGTAGGATAAATGAAGCTTAACGGACATTATTTGAGAAGGATACAAAGGATACCAAGACTACGGGTTGGAAGGTGCTGAAAATAAAAAAAACTGTGCAAACTGCAGGGAGGCCGTAAGCTACGGCCTAAGGCCGTAACTTACGGCCCTGTATCAACACCGTCTGTGAACCCCGTAAGACAGAAGGTTTGGCCGTCTGGTTGAAGGTAGGTCGTAACCTACGGCCTATAGACCGTAAGTTACGGTCCAAGGCGATATTTTGGGGGTTGTTTCAAATTTCAAAACCTATTTAAACTCAAACATTAGGGTTTCGAAAATATACTGCCCTCCAACCCCAAGAACGAATTTTGAGACTATTTGGAGCCTTTGGAACTATCTTTAATCATCAATTGATCAAGGATTCATATCCCCAAGTTGAAGATTGAAGCGATTATGATGAAGATGCAAGGCTAAACCACCCGTGATCATCCCTGGGTGGACGGTTTGTGATTGGATTATGCATGCGTATGTGTTTACCTAGTCAAGACATAAACTTTGATTGTTTAACAACTTTTATTCGTTTATGTGTTTTGAACGATGTGTTGATTAAAGATTCGTGTTAGTTGATTTGATTATTACTTATCAAGTTATCAGTTTTACATTGTTAACCATTGAGTAGTAATTAGGTTATCTTCATTAATTGGTGATTGCAAATAAAGTTTCTAGATTGTGGCATTAGTTAGTTTACTAGTTAATTTACATAATCGGATATCAAGTTCGCAATTACTTTTCAACATACGTGATAAGCAAGTTATGTCTATGTAACTTCAAGATTGGGTAAAACATTAGTTATATATTCATTTACATTCCTGAAACCCGGGTGTGATCCCTTTTCATCGCAATAGTTTTCAACCAAGTCCAAGTTTCGTCTTGCGTCATAAAGTGATTATTTTTATTGTTAATTTCATTTAGTTCTAATTTACAGTTTAGTGACAATAGTAAGTAAGTAATTTTAAATCAGTTACGCGTGACACCATCCACGGACTCCTCGTGGGATCGACACCCTATTTACCCTAACTAGTTAAGGTATTTAGGAATCATAAAATAAGCAAACTTCTTTTCTTATTTGATCGGGTCTTCGACACCGATCATAGCCCTTGTACTTTAAGACATTGACTTTAACTACCCACAATACTCCACCTTTTAAGTCAATGACTTGACTTCATCCGATCCCCAGTCCTGAAACACAAAAATCAAACTTAGAACCAGGTAGAACCTTGGTAAACATATCAGCAAGATTATCTTCAGTACCAATTTGCTCAACTTTCACTTCATTTGCACTTACCACATCTCGAATAAAATGACATTTCACCTTGATGTGCTTAGTTCTATCATTGATCTTGGTATTTCTGGTTAACTGCACAGCCCCCTGGTTGTCACACATAACCACAGTATTATTAGCACTTATGCCTAAATCTGCAACAATCCCTTTTAACCATAATGCTTCCTTTACATCCTCTCCTAAGGCTATGTACTCGGCCTCAGTAGATGAGAGTGCAACAACTTTCTACAGTTGTGCTTTCCAGCTAACAACACTCCCTAGCACCTTAAAGACATAACCAATCATTGATATGCTATTATCAGGGTCTTTAGCATAATCAGCATCTGCATACCCTTCAATTGATCTGCTAGTGCTCCAGCCATTCTTACCAAAATCAAACCATAACCCTTTGTACCTTGTAGATACCTCATAACCTACTTGACAGCTTCCCAATATACTTTACCAGGTGCCACTACATACCTACTTATCAAACTTGCAGCATAAGCCAAGTTTGGTCTTGTGCAGACCATTAAGTACATAAGGCTACCTACACAGTTTGCATAAGGCACCTTGGTCATGTGTGAGTCTTGAGATGATAGCTTAAAATGTGCAGCTAAAGGAGTCTTAACTAGCTTACACCCTTCCATAGCATAGTTTCTTAAAAGCTTCTCAACATAAGAAGTCTGATATAACCACAGTAACTTCTGCCTTCTACACCTCTTAATTTCCATGCCAAGTATCATTTTAGCTTCACCTAACTCCTTCATTTCAAAGTCTATCATCAGCAACTTCTTAACTTCTTTTATTTCCTGTTTATCTTTACAAGCTAATAGCATATCATCAACATATAACAACAGTATACATAATCCCTATTATTAGCCTTCTTATGATACACATAACTATCAAATGAACTTTTGATAAACCCATGATTTACAATGAAATCATCAAATCTCTTATACCACTGTCTTGGTGCTTGCTTAAGACCATACAAGGATCTTTTCAACAAGCAGACTTTGTCTTCATTACCAACTTCAACAAACCCCATAAGCTGAGCCATATAAATCTTTTCATCCAAATAACCATGTAAGAAGGTTGTTTTAACATCTAACTACTCAAGTTCTAAGTCAAATGCAATAGTTATAGAAAGAATGATTCTAATAGATGTATGCCTTACCAAAGGTGAGAAAATATCAATGTAGTCTACCCCAGCCACCTGTGTAAATCCTTTAGCTACCAATCTGACCTTGAACCTAGGCTTATTATTTCATAGTAACCCATCTTTTATCTTGTAAAGCCACTTACATGATACTACTTTCTGATCAACAGGCCTGTCCACCAACTTCTAGGTTTCATTCTTTCTCAATGAGGCCATCTTATCTTCCATAGCCTCTTGCTACAGATCTCTTTCTTTTGACCTGGCAGCCTCATTATAGTGTAAGGGTTCAAAGATACTTTCATGCTCAGCAACACTGAAGGCAACAGCAGACAAGTGACATTCCTTTCTATACCTCAAGGGCCGAACTATGGTTCTCTTAGCTCTACCTTTGGCAACACTGTAACCATCCTTTAATGATGACTCATAAGTCACACCTAACCTCTCTTCTCCATATGTCTCACCTTGAACCTCTTTCTCCCTATTCTCTTCTGAATGCTCCACCTCAATATGAACCTCTTCCTGACTAGTCCTCTCTTGAATAGCTTTGCTCTCTTTATTCCCAATCACATCTTTATAGAAAATGCCCTCTTGGAATTCAACATTCCTGCTCACAATGACTTTAGGACTGCCATTGTCAAGTCTCTATAATCTGTACCTCTTCACACCTTCAGGATACCCAAGCATGATACATTTTTGAGCTCTTGGGCTAAGTTTGTTTTAACTTGTATGAACATAAGCCATTGATCCCACTCCCCTCAGACTACTACAATCTGGTTTAGTGCTTGACCACACCTCTATTGGAGTTCTTATATTCAATGCTCTTGAGGGTGACCTATTTATCAAATAAGCAGCAGTTCTTACTAACTCTCCCCAGAAACACTTAGGTAACCCAGAGTTTAACCTCATGCATCTTACTCTCTCTAACAGAGTTCTATTCATCCTTTCAGCTAACCCATTTTGCTAAGGTGTTCCAGGGATAGTAAAGTGCCGAGCCATGCCATTATTCTTGCAGAATTGATCAAATTCCTGATTGCAGAACTCCAATCCATTGTCAGTTCTCAACTTCTTCACCTTCCTTTCAGTTTGGGTCTCTACAAGTTTCTTCTATTCTACAAACTTCTGATAAGCATCACTCTTGTGCTTGAGCACATACACCCATACCCTTCTTGAAATATCATCAATAACGAACATAAAGTATTTTGCTCCTCCTAAAGTATTCACCCTAGCAGGGCCCACAAATATGAATGCACATAATCTAGAATTCCTTTTGTGGTATGCTTGCCCTTACTAAACCTTACTCTACTTTTCTTTTCCATTACACAGGTTTCACAGAAACCAATATCATTGACCCTGAACCCATTAGTGATGTCTTGTTTCGTTAACTCCTCCAGCCCTTGGCTACTCAGATGATCGAACCTCCTGTGCCACAGAATGGACTTATCAATGTCAGCTTGTACCAATGAAACCTCATCAGTTATTACTTTTCCATATAACACATATGTGTTATTATTCCTTTTGGTTAATGTTAGTACCACTAAGGACCCCTTAATCACTTTAACTTTCCCATCCTTCAGACTTACATGATGCTTATTCCTCTCAAACATACCTAGAGACAGGAGGCTTTTTTTGAGGCTTGGAACATACTTGACACCATGTATTTCCAGTTCAGATCCATTAGTTAGCTTGAATGTCACCGAGCCACTTCCTAGAATCCTACATGGTCTATTGCCACCCAACTTTACTTCACCTAGATCAGATGACATGAAGTTTCTTATAAATGACTTGATTGGGGTCATGTGAAAAGAACACCCTAAATCTAGAATCTAATGCTCTAGTATGATCATTAGTGACCCACATGACATCAGCACTGTCATAACCATCTGAGGAATCATCATTTTGACTGAATGATTTAAAGTGACTGGTTTCACCTCTTCTTTGTTTCCACTCGAGACAATATTTTTTGAGATGGTTCTCTGAGTTACATACAAAGCACTTCCTCTTGAATCTTGACTTGGATCTTGCAGACTTTCTGTTCTTATTGACTCGATGCTCAGATTTCCCTCTCACTGCCTCAACTTTTCCTCTGACAAACAACCCATCTCCACCTTTTCTTTAAAAACTGACCTCCTTTTCAACTCTTTGGAGTTTAGGGCTGCTAATACTTCTTCTATTAAGAAGGTGTCTCTCCCATACATAAGTATTTCTACAAAGTGTTCATAACTATGAGGCAAAGAGGTCAAGAACAGTATTGGTTGATCTTCGTTTTCTACTTTTACCTTAATATTCTCAAGATCAAGAATGAGTTTATTAAACTCATCTGTGTGATCTTCAAGTGACTTCCCAGACCCTATATCAAATGTGTAGAGTCTTTTCTTTAGATAAAGTCGGTTAGCAGTGACTTAGTCATGTACAGAGATTCGAGCTTCGATCATACTCCTGCAGCCGTAGTCTCCTTGGACACTTCACGAAGAACCCGATCGTCAAGACTCAGTATGATCGCACTATGGGCTTTCTCTAGCATGTCTTTATGTTTGATTTCCACTTCCTTCTTTTCATTCTCTGTAGCGTCGGTCGGTATTACCGCATTACCTCCTTTCAGTGCATCAACTACTCCTTGATGAACTAGTAATGCTCTCATCTTCAACCTTCACAGACCAAAATCGTTTCTACCATCAAACTTCTTCAAATAAAATTTCGTTGACACCATCATGCCTTTCCTATTCTTGTTCAGTCGAGTTTATTCCTTCGATTGATTGAGCCGAACCTCGCTCTGATACCAATTGTTGTAATCAAATTGGAAATCAACAATATTGAAAGCGATATGAAGTCCTTGAATAATTCAAATCGGTTTAACAATGAACACGATTACAAAAGAATCAAAGCTCATTACCAAGAACCCTAACTTCACTATTTATCCCCAAATTGGGTCGTTAACAGCCGTTAACAAATTTGGCCAATTTGACATTATACACCCTTAAACTTTCATCTAATTCAACATTACAAAGAAAAAGAACAAGTAAAAGAAATAACCCTTGTACTTTAATACATTGCTTTAACTACCCACAGGGAAGAAGCACGACGTGTGGATGGCGTGAAACGGCCAAACGGCGGCACCGTGCGGTGCCGCCCACCGCCGTGGGGTTCCACTCGCGATGGGGCTCCTACAAGCATCAAAGAACGCCAAACGGGCGGATGATAGGCCAAAAACCCATGGACATAGCATTACAAGGCTACGTTAATGGCTGTTATAGAGTTTTTGTTCACAGTGAAAGATTAGACGAATCCATTTTCAGTTTTATGATTATCATCATAAGTTGAAGTTGAGCTTGAGAGAGTAAATTAAATTTTTTTACTTACTCTTTATCATGTTTATATATAACTAGGGTTTTCTCCCGCGCTACATGCGCGGGAGTTTGGTTGATTTCCCCTTTCTTATGCGGCGTGACTTAGTTCGTTGTCCGCTCGGCTCATCGGAAACCACAAAAGCGAATACCGATTTCGGTTTCAATAATACCAATTCCGGCAAAGATGATCTTACCTCTTAGCGGTTTGGTACGTCACAGTACCGCAAATGCATTAGCTATAGCCTATGATACAAAAAACACTCGATCTGAATACAACTTTGTTTTGTAAAAAATTATATTGAAGGATTGACAAAAAAAATGACAACCGCACATTTGCTTTTTCTAATCAATAAACAATAATATTACATAAAAGACGAATTATTAACAAATGAAACAGGTTAAAAGCGTAACTCATTGATGATATTATGATAAAAGGGTGAAAATGAAAATTGGAAGAAAAAAAACTAAAGCTATTAAACTTTCATGGGAAAACTTTGAAAAACCAAACTTAAAATAAAATGAAAAAAACTAAAGCTATTAAACTAGTTTTCCAATGAGTATCCGTGTGTAGAGTGTGAATTTGGTAGATAGATGGAGAGGATGTGATATGATAGTTAGGTGGTTAGGGTCTAAGGTCTTATGGGGTTGACGGTGAGTAGGTCGTGCATGGCGTGGGGATTGTGTTTGGTACATATCGCTTGAGTGGAGGAGAGAGGTTTTAGTGGCAGGACAAAAGGCAGAGATAATGGTGGTGATGATGGCAGCGAGGTGTTCCCTAACGATAGTGATGGCGGTGGAGGATTGTTTCGCGAATAAGGAGACAACGATAACAAGTTTTATAGATTGATCTTTGATGGTTCGATGGTCGTGGCATGTGTGGAGAGGTGTTTGACGATGGTTGCCATGAAGTCTACGAGAGCTGATGGTGCAAGAAAAGACGACATGGTGGAAGGTGAAGTATCAATAAAGCACCAATTAGTACTATACGATTCTATTTGAGACAAACCAAAATTCCCAAGAAACTCAAAATGAATGAAGAGACGTAAACAATTCTTAGATGTTCCTCATAAAATATTTTTATTGATATTTAAATACAAGATAACTATTAAATAATAAAATTAGGAGAATTATTGGTCAAAGAAATATTTTTAGAATTTTTTCTAAGATTTACACCGGAAGGAGATCAAAGTACATGTACATGTACATGTACAAGGATTTAAATACGTAGGACTTTGACCTCCTCCCGTATAAATCTTAGGAATAATTTAAAAATATTTTTTTCACCAACTTTTTCACTTAAATTGTTTTTTTTTACCAACTCATCCCAAACTGTCTCCACCCCAACACAGGCATCACGACCGTAAAACAGGTTCATTCGAACCCATAATAAGTGGTTCAAATGAAGCCACGTGACGAAGGTTCCGACGAACTTAGGAAGGTTTGGACGACCGTATGTTTGTTTGGATGAACTTACGAAGGTTCAGACGACCGTAAGTTTGTTCGGACGAACTTACGAAAGTTCGGACAACCATAAGTTTGTTGGAATGAACGAAAACATGTCCTTCATAACGACCCTATTTAGACCATGTCTTCATCTGAGCTGCTTGTTTTGTGTTCAGACGATCTGTTCCATGGTCGAAGACGACTCTATTGGGTGGAGACATTTTTTAAAATTACTTGATCAAAGGACATTTTGAGGAAAAAAATATGATCAAATGGATATTATAAAAAATTTCCCTAAATCTTATCATCTCAACCTCTGAAATGATTAGACTTAATGGTTGCACATCTGGACCAAAGTCAGTAATGGGTCAAGAGTCGTATCACATACCGCTAGGCATACCGTTCACGATTATTAAGGGTGGGAAGGATGTCCACACCATACACACAACACCACACTACATACTCATCAATCATATAATGTCATTTCATACCACGCTATTTTAGAGGTCAATCACATCACACCCATACCACAAATTTTTAATAAACCCTGAAAATCATCCTCAACCACAACGCTAAGAAATCAGCAACAACCATTTGTTTGAGATCATTGTTATCAAATGGCTCGTATGAAGCAGATCGCAAGAAAATCCACCGGAGGGAAGGCTCCGAGAACGCAACTGGCCACCAAGGCAGCTAGGAAGTCGGCTCCGGCCACCGGAGGAGTCAAGAAGCCACACCGATTCAGGCCAACGGTGTGTGTGTGTGTGTGTGGGGGGGGGGGCAAAGGTTAGTTTTTTGACCATTGCAACGGTCATAAAGACGGGGTGTGGCTTGGCGTGGGCACGTCGTGTTTTGCAAGTGGGGTGCGCCGTGGGGGACCGGTAGTGGTGTTACCGTGCTCGATCTCACGCCCCCCAACATACTAACATAATACAAGCATATATTGTAGTTTTTTTGGAACAACTGAATTGACAGGTATGCTACCAAGCATGCACATTAGTATTATATTTGTGATCAGCCGTCCAAATGATTATTTTTTGTTCTAATTTTTATAAAATGGATACCTACGAGGATTCAGCTGATAAAAAATGTGTATTACTTAACAAGCTTTTCAGGAGTGTTGCAAAGAACCTATAATGTAGAAATATTGATATCATGATAACTATAAACTAAAAGGGTAGTTAAACAATAACTTGGCTAGAAATACTAAAGAAAGATTCATCTGTCTAGAGCATACTTCAAGATATGATCATTTTCAGAAGTGGCTGAAGGAAAGTATTTTACATACTCAACAAGTTCCATTGAACTTAAGAAAACCAATACGAATGGAAAGTCTAAAAGGTAAAAAAAAAAAAAAAAAAAAAAAAAAAAAAAAAACCTGATACAAAGTTGTAAAAATAAAAGACAAGCATCCAAATAAATTGAAACCAACTGTGAGCCGCCGCAAATAAAAACAATGACTCAAATTTACCCTGCAACTTTTCTATTATCTTGTAACACCAAAGCACCTTACTAAATTCTCAATTCTTTTTATACATGATACAGCCAAGAAGCTAATTATAAAGGCAATGATGTTTAAAAATGGTTGGTTATTGGACGAGTAAAAGTTGAAACCTTTACTCTACATTTTTAAATTTGTGTGTGGGCATATTGAGTGATTTGAGTTTAACAAACAAACAAACCACCCAAGTTACTAGTAAAATCCCACTTATCAGCAGGGTCCAGGAAAGATGAAACAAAAGTGTACGTTTCATCTTTCTTAAAAGATAGAAATGCCGCACACACCGAGACTCCTGGTTAAGTTAGTGTTTAACAAACATCATTAATCAATGAACAAAATGAGAGGCAAGAGTAAAATATCACTTGTGAAATACCGTTACAAAACAAGTCTCATGTTCTAGCGTTAGCAACACCCAATATTTACGATTTTTTCTCCTCAAATAATTGTTCCTTTTGGTTCACAGTTTCATTGCAACCCTATCAAAATATTGAGATAGGCTTAGTTGACTTTACCTTTTAAATGTCGATCTTTAAGAATGGTATGAAAATGATGATTATGTTTGTACTTTCTTCTAGACGTTTGACTATTGTCTTGATTTTAACTTTCCTGAGATGTAATGTGTTGATAATGATTGTGAGAGGATATTAAATAGTTTGCATTGACATCTAATGTACAACTTGTGTTTGCTTAAGGATGATGAAATCACGTTCACTAATAAGTGATAGTATCCTTTTTGATATCAAGAATTTGTTTTCAGGATTCAATGTTATATCAGCTTTACTGTTTGGGATGTTGGTGGCCAAGAAAAGGTTTTGCATTATTTTCTTTCTTCTTTTACTATCTTGCTCACTACTTTTTTCGCTTGCATATCTTCTTCCCTAAATGGGTAAATTGTTGTGTCTATTTACTTGTTGATCAACACTTTGTAGTTCTCTGCGGTGATACTACGTAATTATTTTCTTTTGCAGATTCGTTCATTGTGGAGGCACTACTTTCAGAACACACAGGGGCTTATATTTGTAATGGATGGCAATGATAGGGATTGTGTTGTCGAGGCAACGGATAAATTATTAGACAATATTATCATGGTTATTAGTATGAGCTCACGAGTCTAGTTAGATTTTAAGATTTGCATTATATTCTTTATATATTGTAATCAAACCTATCAATAATATCCAATCCAGTTTTTTTACCATCTTACATGGTATCAGAGCCATAGGGTTTTGATCACTTTCTTCTTCGTTGTGTCACCATATAAAACATACAAACCCTAGTCGTCGTCATCGAGTTCAAACCCTAGACAGGGCGGTGAGCCGCCGCCGCCGCCCTGTCCCCCCTTCGTTTTCTGTTTCGTTTCTCATCTATTTTCTAGTTTATGTTGAATAAAGTTTCGTTATCGGTTGAGGATTCAAACCTATTACCCATATCCATTCTCTTGGTTCATTCACATCCATTCTCTTGGTTTGTTTCTGGATTATGGATTCTAATTTACAGCGGCCACTATGTTTTCTTTGTTCTTTTTATTTTTTTTCGTTTATCGGAGTTTTAGCCGCATCAAGGACCACGGTCCATGGCCGCCGATCTCAAACTATGGTTTGATTAAATATTTCTATTCTTTTTAGATCTACGGATCTTATCTCCTGATCTACAGATTCAAGAGACCGCCACCTGACCACGATCAGCGGTCTTCCTTTCTTTTTTTTATATATTTATATCTCTTATTATATGGATCCAAGAGAGTGCCGCTTGCTAGCCTTGAGATATCGCCAACGACTATGGTCGCCAGGTCTCAACATATTATTTCAAGAATCAAGAATCATGAAGTATCAAACAAACTATGGATAGCACAATCAATCAAAATATGGATGACAACATTAAGCATAATATTGTTTGTTGGCAATAGTTTGGATAGTTAAGTCAATCGAAGCATGTTTATCTTATTATTATTATTTTATGTTTTTTTTTGTTTCCCAGTCATAGTGTCAGGTTACTTCCGCTACGACTGCGGGGGAGTATTAGACAATATTATTAGGGTTATTAGTATGAGCCCATGGGCCTAGTTAGGTTTTAGGGTTTGCATTATATTCTCTATATATTGTAATCAAACTTATCAATAATATTCAATTCAGCTTTTTACCATCTTACATAAATTGCATAGGATGTTGAATGAGGTGTTCTTTACAATCTTTAAATTCTATCGTTTAATAGTTTTTTTTATCCTTTACAAATACTAGCTGGATCTTGTTTTTGGGTCTTTAAGTTAAAGAGTATATAATTTTATCATTTTATTCTTTCAAAATTACTTTCGCTACTTGCAGGATGAACTTAGAGATGTTGTTTTGTTGGTTCTTGCTAGCAATCAAGATCTACCTAATGCCATGAACGTTGCAGAAATCACTGATAAGTTTGGCCTTCATTCACTCCGTCAACACCAGTACGCCACTAGTACGTAATACGTTGCATCACATTATCTTTAGAGAATTTCAACAATTAAAGTAGAAATTATTAGACAATATTAGTATTATTGATAGGTTTGATTACAATATATAGAGTATATAATGCAAACCCTAAAACCTAACTAGGCTCATAAGCTCATACTAATAACCCTAATAATATTGTCTAATAGAAAATACCATAAATTTAGTCCAAGTTTACTACATTGTTTCTAGCCAATATTCCTCAGCATACAAGATACAGAATGACAAAACATTAGTTTTTAACTTGGTACCTTACCAAAAAAGGATTCATGCTCGTAGTTTATATGCGCCTCGTCACTGTGCTCATAACATGAAAAAACAATGGATATTGTCTCTTGAAATACACAAACATTTGTGAGGGCTTAGAGCCTTAGATCGTTTTCATTTTCCTAATCTTCAGGTACATTCAAAGCACATGTGCAACATCTAGTGAGGGGCTTTATGAAGGGCTTGATTAGCTCTCCAACAACATTGCTAACAAGGCAAGTTAAATTCAGTAGTATAATATTCTAAAAATAATAATACTAGATGCAGTGAAATGAGCAGCTCGGGAAACATGTCGAAAAGGTATTAGTTTTTGGTATAGGTCAAAATGGGCTGATTGGCCTCAAATAATCTCTTAAAATTTTTATAAATAACTTGTGAGATAAATATGGTTACCAAAAAAATATTTTATTATCTTTATTACAAATAATTTACAATAATAATCTAATTTCTTTGGATAAAACACTTGGTAGGTAGTTCACCATGTTTTGACTAGTTATGATATTTTTAGTTGATTTTACTTGTTTCACCTCTTATAGAATATAGACCAAGACAACCTTAATCAACCCGTTCATAAGTAAATAGCTCAAATTTCATAACACCATTTTTTTCATGTAAATATGCCTTTGTGTTTGCTGGCTTAGTGTATTTTTTTGGTATGCTGATACTTTTTTTGCAGGCATGCATGAGAGTGCAAGCGGGTTTGGTTGCTGATATATCTTCATGGTAGAGTGTAGACATGGCTTGCGGTTTCATTAAAATTATCAAAATCTACACACATTTTTAGCAGCGTTGGTAAAATGGTTCCTAGGAAACAAACATATGACATTCTTTCTACTTCTGTCATCACTTTAGATGGAAGCTATGTTGTATTGGACTGAATTCGATCAAGTATGGCTATGTACTAACCTTTGAGGTAATATGGCCGTATGGGTCGTTAATTATCCCCTAAATGATTGTTGACATATTTGAAAATATAATGTTATATGAATTTAAGACAAACCACGTTTAATATAGATCCAATTTAAGAGATAACTGTCATAAATGCATAATGTACTAAAACTAAAATTTAAGGTAAGTGGTTATATAATTGACTTGCCACATAATGTTCTAAAGTTAGAAAATGAGTGGTGTAAGTGGTTATACAATAGAAAAATATACATGTTTAAGTGGTTTCTGTAGTTTTTTACATTATTTTTCTTGAACCAAAATTATATTGAACTTCAAAGTTCATAAAATTATTTTGAGTATTTATTTAGTACTAAAACATTGTTTTGAAATTGGTAATTAGTAATGAAACTTTGATTATAAATTTGAAAAGCAAAAGATTTCACCATTCACAATCAATCAATATGGCTAAATCATCTTTTGTGATATCGAATGTTTGTGTTCTAGAAAATTTAACGCTTTCGAATATATTATCCCACTTGATACCATTGAGTTATTTCATTGATGATACATGGGTAGAACTAGAGGGGCATGGGGGCACACTGACTCAGCTCTCTCATCAGATAAGTTTTTTATTAATAGAGGTATCATACATCACTGTTTTCTTGTAGTTTGACACATTAATTATTGTTGATCAACTAGTAAGAATGAATGTAAAATATAAAACCTCTACAATTACCCTCAGTTGAAAGTTTCAAGTTCCATCACTGCTTGCGCACTCTATCCACCAAATGAATATATTACAAAAATACAAAGTAGAAGTACATGATATGATACACATACTATGCTATTCATGATATAGAAGAAGAAAACAACATGATTAACAAGTTAACTACCTCAATAAGTAGTTAAGTGCAAGCAGAGGCCAATGCTAAAAGCACCAGAACCGTATGTTTGTGTATGTACAAACATACAAAGCTGCTTTACGACGGCCGCATACGTAAATTGTACTCTATAACAAAGGCATCAAGAAAGTGAGGGGTGACAAGTGGCAATGAAGGTCATGTGGGTTGGCAAATGGCATCTAATATTTTAACAGTTTTTCTAAGTGATAAGAGACAAAGAGTGACAATCTCCATGTGAGGGATTGTGGGATATTAGTGAAAGTGTAATGGCACTCTTTAATGTTGTGGGTTGTCTTCATATTATATTAAAATCTCTCAAATTAAGCTCTAAATTTGTGGCTGCGGATCATTACTAATAAAGAGTGTATTTAGTCATCAAGACCATTGTGATTAAGGTGGGTACTTTTGTCTAGTTCTAATTAATAAATAAGACAAACCACAATTATCTAGATGCGTTACATGTGTTGTATACCAGGTTCAAGTGATTTGAAGAATTCTTTCAGTATGATATAGTATTCGATACCTGTTTTTATATGCATTAATTTTTTTGACCAACAATGAAGATCTACATGTATACCGATACTAGTTATAAAAAGCTAACCAATATAACAAAAGGAAAGTACAAGAGATAGCGGGTTTTTTAGCCGCTCGTCCCAAGCACACTCATGTCGATTCCTATTTGCAAACCAAATGTACAAAATTCGACACTTAGAATCAACAATGCAATCCTTTTCAAGTCGTGCGCTTTAAAAGTAATATTGTTTCTTGCCTTCCAAATAATCCATCAAGTTGTCCACACAACCGCTCCCACAAGGTAATTCTTTTGTTTTGTCATAAATATTCAACCAAGTTAACAAATTTTCACATGCAATGTATGAAGAGTGACACTGATTCATTACATAAAAGTGATATTGATAAAGAAATTCTAGGTCTGCCGCTGTTTGCTTAGATGATCAAGATTCTGTCATTGTCATGGAAAAGACCTTAATGAAATTAAGTCCAATGTTTTCCAGTTATGTACTAAACCACTTTAAATGGACGAACGATAGAAGCTTCATTTTATATAGTTTGATTTTGTACTTAAAGTCCTTAACTAGAATACGTCTAGTACCAAACTTTATAGTGTGCAAAGTGACTTTGATATCTTTCTGTTTAAAAGAACTTAAACTCCAAATACCAAAAGTTGCATTTTAAAATATTTGATCTTATATTTCTAATTAATAATATTTCAAAACCATGAGTTATATATTAGAATATAATATAAAGTCTTTTTTAGGTCAAGAGGAGTAGAAGGATAAAATAACAAGCAACGTCTTTAAACTCATTTTATCCTTTTCATTATGTACTTTTCACCTTTATGAATTTATATGTACATATCGAGTCAAAGTGGCTCAACATCCTCGAACCTTGTACGTAGGGGAGCCTTATGCATAGAGTTTGGTCTTTGCCCTCCCGTCAAATATCATTTTCTCTTGCTTTTTATCCTCTCTTGTATTTTCTACCTTTTTTTAGTTTTTAGGTTGAAAAATCTTTTAGTATATAAATGCAAAGTAAATTGATGCATTGTCAAAACAAATCAGACACCTCGGATTGCGTTTGTGCGGGAGACTGTACATTAAGTTTGTTTTTTTATCTTAAACTAGCTTTAGTTATCTGTGTATTACACGGAAATATGAAGAGTTAATTATTAAATAACATAAAAATAAAAAATAAAATCAAATGTGGTATATATTAAATAAGACATAACAACTTTTGATTATAAGGTCACAAATGATAAAACATCCTTGTAAACTACATTTGTAGTAATATTAGTAGGTTTACACTCATTATCTAAAGCTAAACACTTCAATCCATCTTTACTCTTAACTTGTGATAAGATGCCATAAAGCTGATTATGCGTAAAAATAGACTATTTCAAATATAAACCGACACTTGATAGAGATTGACTTTAACTTTTGTTTATTGTTATAGCGAAATATACAGTTAAAAAAAACTCTCTTCTTTTAGACTTAAAAGGAATACTTTTGACGTGAGGATATTAGTATGAAGAAATTAATATTTGAATAATATACCCTGAAAAGTTATGTGTAATAATTAGATCAATTTCGAATTATTTTGACCATGTAATCAAATATAGAGATATAGTATTGAATCGGGTTGGATTGGGCTATAAATGTTCATAATATCTCTGATTAGTTATTGATTATTATTTATTTAATACTAACTTTAGTAAACTCGTGTATTATAGGGGTTGAAAAAATAATTTATTAAATTTAATAAAATTTTATGAAGTATAAAATGATAATCTAAAATAAGATATGATTAAACTTACATATGGGTAATAACTATAAGTAATAAAATAACGATATCAATTTTTAAACTTTCTTTTAAAAAAAAGTTAAATATTTTTTTCAAAACAATCCGTATTAAAAATGCTATTTTTAAATTTTTTTATTGTAACTCCTAATTTTAATTATTTTAGTTTATACAAAAATTTACTTTATAAATTATCAATTTTAAAATATTTTATATTTTAAAAAAGTTAGATATTTTAGAAAAAAATTTTAATTGTATAAAAAATGTTTTCTAGAAATAACAATAAAAAGACATCTTTTTAATTTATTAAAAAATTAATCTAAAAAAAATTAAAATTATTTAATATTGCTTAATTTAGGTAACTATTTAAGAGGAGAGAGAAGCGGAAAAAATAAACTTAAAAGACCTAAAAATGTACCAAGTGTCTCCCTAAGTTATCTTTTTAATATTATATATAGATTATGTCATTTTTTCCTGCATTTTATCCTCTCTCTTATAGACTTTTTTTAATATATACATGTAGGATAAAGATCAAATCATAAAAGAAAATTTTCAAGAGAAATTTATTAAAGATTTTGTACTATTTTATTGCATTAGTTTAACGGTTAAGATTGATGTGATGTTAAAATTTTAATTGATAGAAAGTAAATATTGAAAGGGGAAAACAAGAATAAGACATAAATATTGACTTTTTGGTTTATAAATAGTTTTATCAAATTTCTAAAACCAAATAACTTTATTATCTTTTATTATTTTTGAAAATGAAAATTATGCTTTACTAAGAATATAATTGCTACATATATATAATTAAAAAATAACTTTATTTTTAAAATTAGATGTATTGGTGTGACAATCTGCTTATCCAAGTTGTTTACGTCTTATTCATATGTGATTACAATGGTTCTTTCAACATTTATTAAAACGAGTCTAAACCACTTATAATTCGATGGACTAGTTGACCATCACTCTAAAACACGTATGTTGTATCTTGAAAGTGCAATACCACAAATAAAGACAAACCGTAGTTAACATGACGATATGATTAGCCATGAGCTATTGTCACTTAGTGAAGCTTATCTAGTTTAGCAAGAAAACAAACAAACAAAGCAAAAAGCTTACTCAAAAGGGTCATGCACTTTTAATTGGTTCACAACTCATTGATGACTCATGTCAATACTTTTTTTAGTCTCTGACAAATGTACTAATCATTTTGTTTAGTGACTTAACCCAAACTTAATCAAGCCTTTTAGTGAATGGACATGTGCCTTGGGCACTAGAGCCTTGAACCCGTACCTTTTAAGATAGTGACTACTTGTCCTAAAATGCTTTACCCTAGTGTTTCACGCCAATATTAGTCCACAAATAACCTTATAACCTAATCATTAATCCATTATTATATAACCGCTGGTGACCAATCTTTGTTGTAACTCGCAATTGTATTAGGGGATTTTTGTACTCTAATGGGCAAAATGGTCACGATCTACCTCGTGTTCTTTGCCCATTTAGACAATTCTGTTCATATCATCCTTTATCTTGTGTTTTTATCTCTCAAATTTTTAATAAAACGTGTTAGAATGATCACCATTAGAAATGAACGTATGATCAAGAACATATGTTAATATTTTAATCTGGTTCATATATACTTCTTGTGTAATTTAATATTGACATTTGTATTTTAAACATGACCCTTATAAAAATTTGGCTAGCCTTACCTGAAAGGTAATGCGCGCGTATTGCAATACAATTGTCCAACCAATGACTATGAAAGAAGACAAATTAGAGTTTATTAATTGGGAACATCATAAGTTCAAGAAGGATTATGAGTGGTTAACAACAAAACCATGATTGATGATAAAGAGACCCATGTTAGGATTTAGTCATTTTAAACTTAGATTTATTAAGGTTCTGGTCTAAACTAAAGATTATGTACTTCTTGATGTAATTTTGCTCTTTCTTTGTCCTTTATTTTGCTTTAGGTTTGGTGTAGATAACAACTTGCTTAGACCTAACTTAACATTCATTTGCCTTCACACCATTCTTAATCACTTATTACTCACACAGTAAATAAGTTTTTTTTTGAATTAACACTCCCAAAGAATTAACAGTCTAATGTGTTTATTTTTCGTTTCTAGAAAGAATAATATGTTTTTCTTTTGGTTATATTTCATTTTTTTATTTTTTTATTTTGTATGTGGATACTATTTAGAGAGGGTTTAATGACCTTCACTAAAATTTCATATTAACATGCTTATGTAACAGTTCCTTTGTTTTGTAGTTTAACCTCAAATAGTCAAGGAAGAAGCTTGTGAAGTGTGATATATATACGTATGTTTATACGACCATCCAACTAAATCAAGACCATCCAACTCAATCATACTATATATTAAAATCAAAGTCGAACACGATTTTGGTTTCTGATAATAGTATAATATTTGCAAACAAAAACAAGTATATAGCTTTGGTCTGATGGTTTCCTTGTGCATTTCTAATCCTGGGGCTGAATTTTTATCTTTTATATTTTAGAATTCTCTTGAACTTAATTTGATATGCATAGCATTTATCAAATGTAACAATGCCAATTTTTCATGCATAACATAAGTATGCATCATGTAGGCCATCCACAATCATGTATAGCATCATCATACTTCATATCCAACTTATTCATTCACATCTTCCTTCATATATCATTCGAACTTGATTAAATTTCCTTTAAATGAACCAATATGCATCAGGCTCAAATAATAAATTCAACAATCTACCCCTAGGTTGATGTTAGGGTTTTTCTTCACCTCAAATTGATTTCAACACGTAGGTTTGGTTCGGTTTTAGCCTAAAACTGAAATCAAAAACCGATATTTTGGTTTCTAGGTTTTTAAAACTGTTCGGTTTTGTTTTTTTTGTTTTTTGTTTTGGGTTTTCCCGTCGGTTTTGGTTCGGTTTTGGTTTTTTTTTGGTTTTACCATTTAGGTTTCTAGTTTTCAAAGTAATTAATTTAAACTAAAAACTTTGAGCTTATATTGTTTTGTTGATATTTGAAGATAGTGTATATATTCTTATAAATTACTTGACATTAAAATAAATTGCAATTCATGAAATACAATAACAAAAAGAGTTAATTACATAAATGGTCCCTGTGGTATATCCAAAATAATATGTTTGGGTACTAAAACTTTTTTGTAACAGGTTGGGGTACTGTGTTTCAAATTTCGTAACGAGTTAATGTACTAAGACTAACAGACGTTAATTTTTCTGTTAAATTTAAGTAAAATAACTAAAATACCCTTTGAGGGACTACTTTTGTAATTTTATATATTTCTTTTATTCAGGGACCATTACTGTAATTAACTCTAACTTTAAAAAACCTAACCCCCTTTCCCCCATCGGCCACAATAACCACCATCTACCCACCACCACCACCATCTACCCACCATCACCACCACCCACGCCTCCTACCCAATTCTTCACCACCGTCAAAGTCCATTCCATCCAACCATCGCCGATGGAGACCATCTAACCACCACCGCCAGACACCATCTAACCACCATCGTCGGACACCATCTACAAATCAATTTCGTAACCTTTGGCTTTCCCCACCTAAAATCGATGTGTGAATTCACCTCTCTCGACTCCCTCTCGTCACCACCGCTAGCACCGTCACCACCACTATTTTTCATCTCAATTTATTGCACCACTTTAATTCAGCCTATAATACTAGAACCATAAACCCAAACCATTTAGAGTGTTGTTCATCTCAAATCCAAAACCCTAAACAAGCCCCTCATTGATTCGGTTCTTATCTGCCTATAATAATCGGACCACAACCACACTACCGTTTAACAATCGTCGGCCATGGCCTTCTTTTAACCATCACCTTCCGCCACCTCCCTTCAAGCAAAAAACAACGCCTGTTCCGACGATTGCATCCTATAACCTCCGACCACTCTAGACACCAATTTTCACCGGCAATCAATCGCCTAACCTCAACCTCAGATCTTTGGTCAGCGCTATTGAATATGATGGCCGAGGTGGTGGCAGTCGAAGGTGCTGGATGGTGCGACGGTGGTGATGATACGATGATGATGATGGTAAGATGGTGGTGGTGATGGTCGGATGATGATGGCGTTGATGGTGGTGGTGGTGATGATGCGATGATGATGATGTGGTCGTCGGTGGTGGGGGCAGCGGGGATGGTCGCCGGCGGTGGGGGCGGCGGGGATGGTCGCCGGCAGTGGGGTGAAATTAGTTTAGAAACATAAGTGTGTGTGTCTATGCATAAATATATCTATATGTGTTTATAAAGTTACACAAACAGTCCTTTTTGCAGATTAAATGACATAAATAGTCCTTGTAAGGTAAAAGGATGAAAATGCCCTTAGATTTAACTGAAAAGTTAATGTTTGTTAATGTTAATACCTTAACTCATTACAAATTGAAAACACAATACTCATACCTGTAACAAAAAACCCTTATTACCCAAACTTGTTATTTTCTATAAACCACAGGGACCATTTGCGTAATTAACTCTAACAAAAAATTCAATAAAACATTTTCATCTACCAATTCAAACAAATAAGTTTAAAGATTATTCTTGAAACTTAAATATTCAAAAAAATAGATAACTTAAGTTAAATGAGTACTTAACAGGCTAATCATGTTTATAAGTGTATAAATACACCTATAAATTTACAAGTTCGATTTGTATAGTTTCGGTTTGGTTTTTTGGTTTTTGTTACAATAAAAACCGAAGCCGAACCGAGAAAATCAGTTTTTAAAAAACCATGAAACCAAACCGTTGGTTTCTTATTGGATTTGGTTTTTTCGGTTTGGTTTCGTCGGTTTTTTCGGTTACAGTTCGATTATTATGGTTTCTTGCTCACCCCTATGTTTTTATTTTTTTGATAGAAGTTTGTATGTAACTGAAAAGAAGCTATAAACAAATCTAACATACATTAATACAACCTATATGAATAAAACTTTATTATTAAGGGTTTAAAATGATATTTAATCGAGAAGACCGGAAAAATAGTTAAAAAAAAGGTATAAAATTTAGTAAAAATCACTATGAAATTTAGTAAAAGATATAATAGAAAATGCTATAAAAATCGAGTCACTTATAAAAGCAATAAAAATTGGTTGTAAAAACACAAAAACACCCCATAAAAAGATGAGTAAATATAAGTAAATATGACGATTAAATCCAAATGGTTATATAATGAATTATTTTTACGCAATATATGAAATGGATACATATAATATTTTAATTATCTTAAAAAGATATATATGATATAAAATAAATTTTATAGGGGCATATATGATATTTAAAATTTTGTTTGGATATATATGATATTATTTAACTAGTTTTGTAAGAATATATATGAAATTAACCCTTTTCAATCAAATATATTTTCTTCATTTTATATCGCTACGACATGATTATTTTTAAGTTGTTGCAACGTGCGGTTATCTATCAATATCTATTTTTTTAAAGCTATGAACATGGTCATAAGGATACTAAAAGTTTCTCAATAGCATATACATTCATGTGTGATTCCTCATACAATAATAGTCAGATAAAAACAAAACAACCAAAGTCTATTAATTACTTTTCAAGATTAAAGGATACACGTTATATTGTTATTGATATAAACATGAATTAATTCTTTCCGAAAATAGAAGATGATAGCATCTACTTTGGATTTTTCATCATGTTAGACACTTTTCTCATTTTTCATATTAAAAAAATAGAAAAGAAACTATTAGAAATTATCAAACGTAATTAGTTAGTTTTAAAGTTAATACCCTGAGTAGTTGTGTTCTTAGTTTCGATCACCCCAGATCGAAGGTCGCATAAAAAAGGGATCATTTAATTATTAACATTAAACATATATGGTTCTACTTGAAACCGACAAGTTGTTGTCGATTTAAAACCGACACGACTTGTTTCCTCTATGAATGAAAAATATGTAAATATCAGAGTTACAATGTTTGGGATAAAGCTTATAATATTCGAAAAATGAAACAGGAAACAAGAAAATAAGATCAGAAAGAAAATAACTAAAATTCAAATGAAAACACAAAATTAATTGAACGCGTGTAAGTAAGAATCGCAACTTCAGGTAGCGTTGACGTATATAGTAGAAAAGAGAATAAAAGAGGGTTATACACTTCATAACTTATATTTTATAGGTAAGTTTAAAACAACATATACATATGTTTATACGGTTTTTATAGTTTTTTACTTAAACTTAATTTAAGTATTTAATGAAGTTATGTGATGAATGAATAAGGATAACAAGTATGATTTACTTGTATTAAGATGATAATTAACTGTTTTAGTAGTCCTAACTCCTAAACTCATATATAAAGTAAGCAGAGGAGAGGCCAGAGCCAAGCGAATAGAAAGCATTATAAAAGTTGGGTTAGATATGCTTTTGAGCCCAAATAGTTGCTTTATTTGGGCCATACGTATTGTTCATATGGTCTTGATGAGTTGATGGGGGACATGGGGTTATCAGTTATTGGTCTATAAACTTTCCTTTGGGGACTTGTTTTGATTTTGTCCGTGTATGAATGGGGTTTTTAGCCCGAACCGGTTTAAGTTAAGGCGGGTCGGGTTGTGTCAACCTTTGTCAAACCCTGTTTTTTGTGAAATATGGGTTCGGTTTGAAAGCGGTTCGGATTTGAAATTAGCTTTTATCCGGTTCGGATCGGTCTTAAGTGGTTTCAACGGAGGGGTTACAACTTGCAAACCTGTTTTGACCCTACGATTCGGTTCACGTCCAACTAGTTTCTATTAACCCAGTTTCAAAATCGATTTAGGGTTGGGTTTGAAACCGGTATTGGTTCCCATCCTGGTTTTTGCTATTATTATAGACTTTTATTTCAAGGATTTTCATAATTTACAATATATTTTTATTATTTGAAACACGTTATTTTCATTTGTAGGAGTTTTACAACATTTATTTATTTATATAAAATTTAGCTATAACCAAAGGAAAAACTATCGGTGATAGTTGCGTTGCTCCTCAGTTGGTGAACTATCAGTCAATGTTGGTGAAAATAAATTGGTTTTTGATGCGTTGGTGAGTTATGAATCGCTAATCCGTTGGTGAACCACCAGTAATACTCCTCATTAATCTCTCTGTAAAATATATAGGTGTCGATCCGTTGTCAATAGTATCAATCATTGATCTGTCACTCGTATATTCACCCATGTTCAGGATCATTACCGATGGTTCTCATCTTTTAATTGTCGAATTTTTCGATCAGTAAAATTTCTCTAATTAATCTGCCAGTAAATATATGCATCCTCTAACCAAACCCTATGCATTAATTAATACACGTTCTGCTTATTTACAAGTAGCATTAGTAAATGAACAACATAACTTCTCATCTATCCTCCAAAAATAAACATTTACATAGAATTTGCATGTGTAGGGGTCCATGCATGCATACTATACACTATACTGTATACACTAATCTTAAATCTGTCATATTTACTTAACACTAAATAATCAAGGTTAATAAGGAAGTTAGGTCTAAAGATTTAAAAAGTTGATTAACATCAACTGAAAGGTTTAATTAACATGTTAAATGTCACATTAGCCTTCCCCTATAAAACCATCACCATCTTCATTATCTTTCTTCAAATCTCCCTCTCACTCTTCTATTGTACTCTCTCTCTCTCTACCTTTCTCTCACAACTCTCTCTTTCTCTACACATTTTGCATAAATAAAAGAAAGAAGTTGATGCATAAATGAAAAAAAACTCGAGCAATTCTTCAATGGATGTTGAGGTTCGAAAAGGGCCATGGACAATGGAAGAAGACTTGATTCTTATAAACTACATCGCAAATCATGGCGAAGGTGTTTGGAACTCACTTGCTAGATCTGCAGGTAAGTATTTATGTTGATAAATTGGATTTTAATAATATAAACTATAACTACTGACTGATAATAATCTATACTGACAATCTGATTACTTATTTAATTAGGTTTGAAAAGAACTGGAAAAAGTTGCCGGCTTAGGTGGTTGAACTATCTCCTCCCCGATGTAAGGAGGGGTAATATTACACCCGAAGAACAAATCTTGATCATGGAGCTTCATGCTAAATGGGGTAACAGGTTTGTAATATGTTTTTATTTGACTAAAATCTTCGTTTCTAGGTCAATATATATTAGTTTTCTGTTCTCTATATATAGATATACATACATATATATGTATCATTTATGTATATACATTCACTCACTCAAATATTTGTTTTTATCTGTATGCCGATAAAAGTCATCTGTTTGAAAGTGTATTCACGTACTTCTTGGGTTCTTGTTTACTGACTTATGATCCATGAAATGTTTTAAGTTCCTTAGAAAAGTTGGTGCACTATTTATTTTTATTAATTATCAAGGAAACTAATTTAACAAAGGTGGTGACGTATTCTAACAATAATGAATAGTAATTACAATTACATAATTACATGACTCATCATACTTGGAAACTATAATTAATTTTAATTAACAATATATACTAATTAGACTTAAGAAATTAAGATTTTTGTTAAATAATTATCAAAGGGTATAATATGCACTTTAAGTATCGACATCAAAAGTTTGCGGGTCCAAATTGCGAACCAAGAAAGAACAACTCGACAAGTAAAATAGTTTCCAATTTTAAAGGTAACCCTTATCGATCAATCGGTCACGCGTTTAAGTTTCATTTCATCGAGTCGCAAAAGAAGGTTCCAACATTAAGTGATGTTTCGAAATTGACAGATTCCATATTGTTTTTGGCATATCAAGACAATGTGGTGGTCCTATATGTTTAGGGTTCATGATGGTGCACTTGATTTTATTTAATCATATCTTAAAAATATTCAATTCTTTGTAAGAAAATTATTTTGGGCTTCCAAAAGCATTATTTTTCTTTAGTGTTCTAGTTTTCATTGGATATAAAGCATATTAAGTTTTAATACAAATACTAAAACTTAAGATATACGTTATGATTTTAAAATTTATACTTTACAAATCTTAAAACAAAATAAAAAAATAAAAGGAATTATATTCTCCACACGTTTTTTTTCTTGAAAAGATTTGTAAATTTTTCTTTTACAAATGAAAAATAATTTGTTTGATTTCCTTAAATACTTACCTAAATAAAACATGTAGAATTTTTCTTCTTTAATCATGCACGCATCGATGCTCTTGTCAAATTAATCTTTGGATCATTGACAAGAAGAATATCAGATTCTAAACACAAGCTTCTTCTTTTTTGAGTATATCGATGGTGTTTGCTACATTATGAACGAAACACGAGTTAATCGAGAGTCCTTTATATATACATTGCACGAAGAAAAGTGATGATTTCATGAATTTGAAACGACATGGTACACATGATCACTTTTAATTTGCATGTGGAACATGTGTTGTTTGGTCCTATATAATTTTACATGATCTCTTGTGGGCCATCATATCTATATCAATTTTTCTGGGGAAACAGATTTAAGCTGGTAAATAAACAATTTCAACTTTAGAGTATTTAAGAAATATTAATGTAAAAGTTATGGATGTTATTGATTTGGGTTCTCATAGTTTAATCTTTGTGTTTGAAAATGATATTTTGTGTTTTTAACAAATAATCTAGTATTTTGCATATCTTCTAGGTTGAATGTTATAACTTTGGTTAGATGGCACATATAATATGTAGTTTCGAATCTTTGAGCTTATGTAATATGTTTTCAACTATTTAACTTCAAAAAAACCGAAACGTCTTGTAGATGGTCAAAAATAGCAAAACATCTTCCTGGTAGAACGGATAATGAGATAAAGAATTATTGGAGGACAAGGATTCAAAAACATATCAAGCAAGCGGAAAACTTTAGCGGGCAGAAATCTACAAAGCATCTTGATCAAGCCACCACAAGCTCAACACAGACACACGATGCCATAAGTCCGATGGAGACATACTCTCCACCCTACAACAACTTTCAGAACTTTTCTAGTTCATTTTCAACCGAAACAAACGAGAACATGTGGAACATGGAGGATTTATGGTCTATGCAATTACTAAATAGCGAATGAATATTTTAAATAAAAGCATACAAGAGTCTTAATGGATTTATATAGTTTAATATATAATCATATGAGTTAAAAAATTAAAAACCGGGCTTGACTTGCGCCTTTGTTTATATGTAGTCAAACAAGAACCTTAATCATCATATGTCTTCTTGATCGACTCATGTATCACTATATCGAAGTTACTAAAATCCTCACATTCATCTTATACAATAAAAACTTTGAGTAGCATGCATACACATGGCAAATATCATAAAATAGTTTTTATTTTACTGTTTGTGTTTTACTTTTAGTATTTCATGATAGAAATAAGTGCATCAACGATACTACAAACAAAGTTTTGTTTGTAGATTTTACGTAAGTTTTAAATATCACTACTTAGATAAAAAAAATATATGAATATTGTTCATACTATTACATATATATTTTACATAAATTTGTATTTCCTAATAAAAAAATAAGTTGATTAGAAACGAGAGGCACATCAAAGTCTATTTGTAATCTTAATGACGAACCCTCTCATACAAATCTTAGACTTGTAAAACAATAGCATCATTGTTCACTGCAAAATGTGAGCTCTATGTAGGGCTGGCAAAACAGGTCTTATCGTGTTTAACAGGTTATAGATAACGTACAGAACTCACGTTTTAAACATGCAAAAGACTTGTTTAACTACTTATATATTATGTGTATAATTTTTTTATATGTTTTTATGAACCAAGATGTGTAATAATAGAGTCACTACAACAATTTAGCTCTGTCCCGACGACATCTATAGCGACGACATACGTCGCTGGTATAGTTTGGTCTATAGCGACGACATGTCGTCGCTATCTAGTAATAGGTATTTTTGACTGGTCAAACTCTATACCGACGACTTGTCGTCGGTATAGAGTTGGCGGGCTTCAAAATAATACGCGGGATTTATGAAAATACCTATGCCGACGACATGTCGTCGCCACAGGTGAGGTTATTTAATTTTTTATTTTTTTCAATCTCAACTTACAGATTTAAAAAAAAAAAAATTTAAAATCCACTTTTCCCGACGACATGTCGTCGGGATAGATGAAAAATATAAAAAAATAATTTCTCTGTGCCGACGACATGTCGTCTGGACAGGATTTTTTTAATTTTTTTAATTTTGACTCTATAGGGACGACTTTTTTGACTCTATAGGGACGACATGTCGTCGCTATAGAGTGCAGACCCCTTAAATCGCATTTCAGACCTTCTGCCCTTTTTTCACAAAAAAAAAACCCATTTTTTCTTACGATTTTCATCTCGGTTTATATGCGTATTTGGTATCAAATTGAAGTGTTTGAAGGTAAGGATGATGTTATTTTACTATAATGAAGTTATATAATCTTGTTTTTATAAGTTTTATCTAAATTTTTATGTTTTAGGTGGGATTAAAGTTTAAAGCTTGAAATTAAAGGATTTGAAGATTTGAAGGTATGAAATTCGTTTAAAGCTTATGATTTAAGTGTTGTTTAGTGAATATGTTTGTGATTAGGTTTGTATGATTGTAAAAGTGTACATATATGTTAGTGTATATAAGTTTGATGGTAGATTAGGTTATGCACACCAAATGTTTGATGAAATGCCACTATATATATTTTCATGGTTTTAAGTTTGTATGTATTTTTATATGTGTTAATTTATATGTATATGGTTTGATGTATTTAGTTGTTTATGTATATGTTTATATGTATGTAATTATGTAAATTTTGTATGTGAATGTTTGTATGTATTTATGTTTATATGTTTGTTCATTAGTATATTATATGTTTGTTTTTTGTAATTGTGTATGTAAGTATGTTGTATACTTGTATGTTTTTTGTATACTTGTAAGTGTGTATGTAAGTATGTTGTATACTTGTATGTAAGTATGTTTGTATTTTTGTAATTATGTATGTAGGTATGCTGTATATTTGTATGTTTGTATACTTGTAAGTGATTATGTGTTGTGATTATGCTTGTATGTATGTATATGTAAGTGTATATGAATATTTTGACCTTGCTAGATGGAGGGAATCCGAACAGTGGGAAGGCGTAAGGCTCGGAATCAATGCCGAGTGTCAAAGAGCCTATAAAGATCGAAAGCAAGATCTAAAATCTCATTTTGATGATGTGGGTGGTTATGATGACGTGGAAACAGCGTTAACTTGTCCTCCTGAGGGAACTGACCCGCAAGCATGGGCTCAAGTGATTAATGAGTTGTTCTTAGATCCTGCTTATAGGAGCCGATCTGAGGCAAACAAATTAAACAGAGGTAAACAACGCTATCCGAGTTTCCATAGGAGCCAATCATATGCACAGAAGAGACATATGGAGGTAAAAATATAATTGTTATTATAAAAATAAGTATTAACTGTCGGAAGATGCATTTCTTAGAATTTTTATTATTCACAGGGGAGTGGACCGATTGATCTCTTTCAAAAGATGCATTTCAGAGAAGGCACGGGATGGGTGAATGCAACTGCAGAATCGGACTGGGTAAGTTTAAGTGTGTTTGGGTCAAAATGACCCATTTGAACTAACTTTTTTGTGATTCTAGTATGTTTAAGTGTGTTTGGGTCAGAATGACCCGTTTGAACTAGCTTTTGATTGATTCTAGTATGCTTAAATGTGTTTGGGTGAAAATGACCCGTTTGAACTAACTCTTGTGTGATTCTAGTATGTTTAAGTGTGTTTGGGTCAAAATGACCCATTTGAACTAACTCTTGTGTGATTCTAGTATGTTTAAGTGTGTGTGCTCCAAAATGACTCATTTGAACTAACTTTGATTGATTCTAATATGTTTAAGTGTGTTTGGGTCAAAATGACCCGTTTGAACTAACTTTTGTGTGATTCTAGTATGTTTAAGTGTGTTCGGGTCAAAATGACCCATTTGAACTAACTCTTGTGTGATTCTAGTATGTTTAAGTGTGTGTGCTCCAAAATGACTCATTTGAACTAACTTTTGATTGATTCTAATATGTTTAAGTGTGTTTGGGTCAAAATGACCCATTTGAACTAACTTTTGTGTGATTCTAGTATGTTTAAGTGTGTTCGGGTCAAAATGACCTATTTGAACTAACTCTTGTGTGATTCTAGTATGTTTAAGTGTGTGTGCTCCAAAATGACTCATTTGAACTAACTTTTGATTGATTCTAATATGTTTAAGTGTGTTTGGGTCAAAATGACCCATTTGAGCTAACTTTTGTATGATTCTAGTATGTTTAAGTGTGTTTGGGTCAAAATGACCCGTTTGAACTAACTTTTGATTGATTCTAGTATGCTTAAATGTGTTTGGGTGAAAATGACCCGTTTGAACTAACTCTTGTGTGATTCTAGTATGTTTAAGTGTGTTTGGGTCAAAATGACCCGTTTGAACTAGCTTTTGATCGATTCTAGTATGCTTAAATGTGTTTGGGTGAAAATGACCCGTTTGAACTAACTCTTGTGTGATTCTAGTATGTTTAAGTGTGTTTTGGTCAAAATGACCCGTTTGACAAATATTCAATATGTTTAATGCAGGAAAGAATTCAAGAGGAGTATGTGAGATCCTCTAGCGAGACCGGTGGAGACTCATCTGCTGTTGATGAGATTCAATGCATTGAGCGTGCCTTAGGTCAAAGGCGAGGACATATACGGGGTGTTGGTCGCGTGGTGAGACATCCCACCCCTGATTTTTGTAGCTCGCAACCTCCTCCAACACAACATTTGCATAATGAAGTTGCAGAACTTAGACAACAACAACAACAAAATCAAGAAACTATACAACAACAACAACAACACAAATCCAACAACAACAACAACAACAAATACAAGAAATGCAACGATTACTTCAAGAGCAGATGGAAATGATACGCTACTGGCAGCAGCAACGACCACCTGGTGGTCATTAGCGTTTGTATTTTTGTTAGATTTTGTTGAATTTTAAACTAATTGTATGAATTATCTGTTTGTTAAACTTATATTGAAGTTGTATGAATTATTAGTTTGTTAAACTTGCATTGGATTTTTCTTGATTATATGTTAAAAAAATAAGGTTCTGCATAAAATAAAAAAAATAAAAAAAATAAGATCAATAGCGACGACATGTCGTCGCTATTGAGTATTTTTCTTTTTTTAAAAAAAATTAAAAAATACCTATAGCGACGACATGTCGTCGCTATAGGTGTCTTCCTTTTTTAAAAAAAAATTAAAAACACCTATAGCGACGACATGTCGTCGCTATTGATCTCATTTTTTTATTTTTTTTATTCGATAAAATCAGAAACCACGACACTTATAGGAACGATTTGTCGTTCCTATAGAAAAACTTATGCCGACGACCTCTATCCCGACGACATATCAGCCTATTACAACTAACTTTTACGAACGAACTCTATAGCGACGACATGTCGTCGTTATAGGTCAAAATTAGCTATAGCGACGACATGTCGTTGCTATAAGGTGTCATATTTTCGTTGCTATAGACCCACTTTCTTGTAGTGAGTGTAGCCTTCTGAGTTTAATTATTTTTAAAAAAGTAAAAAAATAAAAATATATTTTTTATTAAACAAGTTTAATCGTGTCATAAACAGATCGAGAATTACCAGCCCTAGCTCTATGTCGACACTCTTGTTGTTAATAAAATATATGGCAACAATCCAAATCATAATCCTTACCCAATATGATAACATCTTATTTCACCTAATACGTTTGATTTGATTGGTAGAAAATACAAAATCTCATGAAAAAACACATAATCATTAAATTAACCCTTTTTGATTTGGTGTAGTTATCCAGACTCAAAAGTAATTGCTTTTTCGGTTGAATATGACAACATCTGATTTCACCTAATACGTTTGATTTGATTGGTAGAAAATACAAAATCTCATGAAAAAACACATAATCATTAAATTAACCCTTTTTCGATTTGGTGTAGTTATCCAGACTCAAGAGTAATTGTTTTTTCGGTTGATTGGTTATTCTTATGCAATGAACACATTCTATAGTATACGTCTGTTTTCCTCGTAAAATAATCACACCTTCACTCTTTAATATTTAAAACCATAACATTTTGATTACGAGTACATCACTTTACCAATTTACCAATGTACGTTAGGGACGACCGATCATTTATTTTGGTATTACTAATTAGAGTCCTAGTTGAGACCGAGATTAATCATATTGAAACATTATTTTCTTCTATATTTCGGCAAAACTTATTAGGCTAATTTTATGTTGGCATCTAGTTTAGAGAAACGACAAATCAAAAACATCCACCAAACCAAACCACTAGGAGAGCGACACGTGGAAAGATGTGGAACGGTCTTATATTTCTATTTTGGGGAAGTTCAATCTTTGCTTTCTATTTCTACCCAAACTAATGCATGAGTTTGTGAGAGTTGGAGACGTAAGCCTAACTTTTTTAACCATTTAGTAAAAGTCTTCACACGCATTGATGCTATTAGTTTCTCTTTAAATAAGAAGTTATATTTTAGGAAAATTCCCAAAATGTTTTTTTTTTCTATAAAATAACTTCTTTAAAAAATTTTGCTCAAAATGTCTCTATCAGAGAACATACAACCCCTATACAGACAGAAACAAACGCCTACATGGCAAAACCAGTAAAAATGACCATGTATATTTAACCAGACGCCTCTTTAAGGGAACAAGCGTCCGTCTGCAGAGAATAAGTGCCCGCCCCTAAAGAATTAACAGGTGCCCATCTGCTTAGGCACACTTGTCCATTTGTGACTGGTTTTGACGTACAGGCGTCCACGTCTGTCTGAAGAGGCGTTAACGCCTTGTATGGAGATAACAATTTGAGAAATAAGTATTTTGGGAGACATTTTGAGTAAAAGGTTGGGAAAAGAACATTTTGGGAATTTTATCTAAATTTTATATTATTCTTATATTACTCCTATATTAAACGAAATAGAAATGAACAGTTAAAATAATAATTAAATAGAATAATTTATTTAGTTATTGAATTATATAATAATAATAATAATTAAATAAATAATAATAATATTTGTTTATTGATTTATTTTTGTTTATTTAATTGTTTGACACGTCACTTTGACCCCTTAAGTTTTTAAAGATATGGGTTTACCTTGATACAATTTTTACTTAAAAAACTAATTTCTGTGTCAATACGAGTCTGGTCCAATATAGATTGTCTTTGTGCATATTTTTGTATACACTTTAAGATGATCTACATTTCAATGTTCGCCTACGTTTTGACAAAAAAAATATTCAGAAATAAGTTAGGTAAAATATAAAACGTTTTATACTCTACGTTTCAACATAAATACAGTTCTAAAACGAATCGGGACGATTGTAATCTATGTGCTTTTTATGTATTTGCACTTGGCGTTTTGACATAGTTTTGTTTGAGAAAAAGGATGGTCAAGTATAATACGTTTTAAATTCATTGGTATAAATTTCTGTTGCTTTACAGTTCAATGTGAAATCATAGTAAGTTAGTCGGGAGACAAGTTGGGTGAGTTTATACTTTATCATGTCGCAAACGCGCAACCAGTTAAAAATTAGTTAAACAAAAAATGAAATAGAAATTAACAGTAAAAATAATAATAATATATCTTTTATGAAATTATATAATATTAATAGTTAAATAATAATAATAATTATAATTTTTTATTGAATTATATTTGTTTATTTAATTCAAATCCGACCGGTAAACTTTTCGGTATAAGTCGGGTCAAATATAAAACATTTTGGTTCATATTTTTACATACATTTTGAGATGATATGCATTTCAACATTCGCATACGCTTTGATATTAGTTTTATTCAGAAATGAGTGGGATCAAATATAAAACATTTTCTACTCTACGTTTCAACGTAAATTTAGTTCGAAAACTAGTCGGGTCGATTGTAATATATGTGTTTTTCTTATGTATGTTTTCACTTGGTCTACGTTTCGAGCTAGTTTTGTTTGAGAAAGAGGCAAGTCAAGTATAATACGTATTCGTTTAGCGATATATATTCGAGCTGTTTTAGGGTTCGACGTGAAATTAGTCCGGAGACAAGTCTAACCAGTCTATACTTTATTACATCACGTACAATATCGCCATAACACGAAGCCAGTAAGAAACTAGTTGTATTAGCTTAGTAATTTAGTTGATATAATGAATAATTCGACTAGAGTTTGTAGAGATGCGGCGACGTAACCGGAGCTTATAAGTCAAAGAGTTACCCTAAGATTTATTCTCTCTATCCATTATAAGAAATTGCTTTAAATCATGTTTCTTTTAAAGAACTTAGCTTTATATATAAAAATTTGACAAATTTTGGTGACAGGTAGCTGGCATTCTTGACCCTAACCTAGTTTTGCCCCTACATTCGGTATCGATGTCATGTGATACCATAATAATTTTTAAAGTAAATTACATTTTTCGTAAATTTCGGATTTCGTTTTTAAACTAAGAAAATTATAATAAACGTCCTTTACGCTTAAAAAAGCTTACACATTTCGTACTTTCCTCTAACGAACGTTCATTTTGTTCGTTAAATCTAGCCATGTACCTTGCATGTGAGGATAAATTAGTCTTTTTATCTTTATTAATAACAAAATAATATAATGACTAAATTATACCCCACCTTCAACTCTCACTCAGAGTCTCTCTACCATCTCACTCATCTCTCTCTCCACCATCTCTCTACCATCTCACTAGTCTCTCTCTCCACCATCTCTCTATCATATTTACAAGCTTTGAAAATCTAAAATACGTTTAAAAAAGCTTGCATATTTCGTACTTTTTTCTAACGGACGTTAATTTTGTTCGTTAAATCTAGTCATGCACCTTGCATGTGAGAGTAAATCAGTCTTTTTAACGTTATTAATAACAAAATAATACATTGACTAAATTACCTGTCTCTCTACCATCTCACTCATCTCTCTCCACCATCTCTCTACCATCTCACTAGTCTCTCTCTCCACCATCTCTCTATCATATTTACAAGCTTTGAAAATCTAAAATACGTTTAAAAAAGCTTGCACATTTCGTATTTTTCTCTAACGGACGTTAATTTTGTTCGTTAAATCTAGTCATGCACCTTGCATGTGAGAGTAAATCAGTCTTTTTAACGTTATTAATAACAAAATAATACATTGACTAAATTACCTATCTCTCTACCATCTCACTCATCTCTCTCTCCATCGTCTCTCTACCATCTCACTTATGTCTCTCTCCACCATCTCTCTATCATATTTACAAGCTTTGAAAACCTAATATAGGTTTATCCCTGTGTTCAATCGATGAAGAATCAGAGAGGCAAAATATGTTTCACTGCTCGAACCTGTGAATCTGACGATTTTCATACACCGGAGGAAGAATTAGGGTTCTTGCCACTCACCTTCGGTTTCGATCGTTTTTTCTTCCGGTAACCACCATCGACGAGGATGTTACGGAGTCCTCCGCCTTTAGTCCAGTATCTCCGGCAGCTTTTGCAGAAATGACACGACTAAGAGAGGTTATAGTTACCTTGGTGGTGGTGTTTCAACCACCGATCTCCGTCGCTGCATTTGAACAACCTCCCTCCATCACCACCACTGGTATTGAATGTATATATATCGTGCATTTCAGCCAAGAACTATCATAGAATTTTGTATTGAAAAAATGTGATGTAAAACAAGAATTTGTGATGGATAATGATCAGGGAATTAAGCTCAAATTTGCCGACTTTGTTTCTCTCTCTAGAAGAATATGGATAATGATCAGGGAATTAAGCTCAAACATTTATACGACACAAGGACTAGAGTATCATTAAGAGTTATTATGAAGTGGTGGTGGTGGTCGTCGCCGGAGATGGAGATGGTTGGAGAGATGAGACGGTGTGAGGGATTTATTGTGGTTTATATATTTTTTGTTTTTTTATTTATTTTTTTTACTTTAGTTTTTAGTTTTAAGTTTTTATATATAAAAAAACCATTTTGCCCTAATATGAGGGGCACTTGACTTCATTTAACTTCTAAGATAGACGTTCGTTAAAGGAAAGGACGAAACGTGCAAACATTTTTAAATGTAAAGGGCGTTTACTGTAATTTTCTTAGTTTAAGGACGAAACTTGAAATTTTCAACAAATCTAAAGGACGAAATGTGCAATTTACTCTAATTTTTAATTTGTCATACGGTGTATGGTTATTGTTTTTTCATGTCCTTTGTGTAAACGTCTACCGCTTGAGTGATTATGATTATATATGATAAATACTTGAATCCAACCGACATTTAACCAACCTGAATTCGCTTGTATGGTTTTTTATTTTGTTCATAATTATCATTGTGAATGAATCGAGTGGAAATAAAATGTAAATGTGTAATAATTATGGTACTGAAATTGTAAATAACAAAAGTAAAAGTTTATGAAGTCATTGGTCAAATTATTACTATGTCTTACTATCGGTCAATAAGTCATAATTAAAATTATTAAAATCTAATTTGTCCTACAAAACATCATAAATACTCTCACAATCTTTTAATGACTAATATAAAGTTGATTGTCTTGAATAGATCAATTAAAATTTATATTAGAGTAAAATACATTTTTTGTCCTTTAGTTTTGTAACAAATTTCAGATTCTGTCATTAAACTAAGGAAATTACAGTAAAAATCCTTTATGTTTAAAAAAATTTGCACGTTTCGTCCTTTCCTCTAACTGGCGTTAAATTTGGTCGTTAAGTCAGGTCACGTGCCTGACACATGAGGGTAGTTGGATCTTTTTACCCTTATAATTAAAACTCACCCCACCGACCCCACTTCACATCTCTCTTTCTTTCTTGACCCTCTCTTTCTCTCTCTACCCCCTCTCTCTATTTCTCTCTCTATCTTCACACACAAAAAACACCACCACCACCACCCGTCCATCCCCACCACCCGCCCACCGCCACCGCCATATCGCCACCATATTACCATCCACCGTCACCCCTATATCGCCACCAGGCCCACCATATACAGATAATGCAACATATATATTGGCCATCAACATTTATCCCAAATTGATTCTAGTAAATTAAACACCATGGAAAACCATAAAAAACCACCACACTTACTAAGAAAACATGAGCATCATCGGACATTCGTCGCTGGTGGGTGGTGATGGAGACGAAGGTGTGGGTGGTGATGAATAGGAGTAAACTAGTGGTAGGGTGGGGGTGAATAATCAAGTGAATGAGGTAGGGATAGTGAAGGCAAGAGCACCGTAGGTGACGACGGAGGAGGCGATGACGTTGGAGGCAATGACGGAGAAGGCGACAACGGAGGAAGCGATAAAGTGGTGGTGTGTTCCGGGCGGCGAAGTGGTGGCGGTGTTCTTAGCAGGCGGTGGCATGGCGGAAGAAAAAAAGGGGGTCTAGGGTTTTCTTTTTGTGATCGATGATGATGGAAAATAATGACGATGGATGATAATGATGATAATGTTTATGGATGATGACGTGGACGCGGTGGGCGGGTGGTGGTGGCGGTGGCGGTGGCGGTGGGTAGGTGGTGTGGTGGAGGGGTGGTGGTGTTTCTTGTGTGTGAAGATAAAGAGAGAAAGAGAGATGGGGGGTAGAGAGAAAAGAGAGGCGTGGGGTGGGTAAGGTGGGGTGGGTTTTGATAATTAATACTATGTTTTCTATTATTAAGGGTAAAAAGACCAAACTACCCTCATGTGTAAAACACGTGACCTGACTTAATGACTAAATTTAACGCCCGTAAGAGGATAGAATGAAACGTGCAACTTTTTAAAACATAAAGGATGTTTACTGTAATTTTCTTAGTTTAAGGACGATACCTGAAATTTACTACAAACCTAAAGGACGAAAAATGTAATTTACTCTTTATATTATCTTTATTACTCTAGATGTAACAAAAGTTTAGAGTTATAAGTGTTTGTGTCGTTTCAGGGCATGTGTTATGTTCCACGCGTGGGCCTGGATGAAGCCCATGTTGCATAATTTTGATGGTTTTAACTGAAACAAGCAAGCAACACACATGCTCACGTCTTAAGAGCCATGCCCCTCTCAAGCCGAATAGTGGCGTAAAGTTTCACATTCCACGCCCTGCTACATCGCCTACGCCCACTCAGTCACGAAGCATAGAACATGACTTTATAAGTTGTCAAAATTTCCCCCTTTTTTTTTCTAAATCGGCCAAGACGAAACCTAGTTGATTCATAAGAGTGTTAACACTTGATTTTCATGCCGATGATCAATATTGTTGTTTCGTTAATCGAGAGCTCATTACTTGAATATTGGTTTTTGAGTGAAGTTTGTTGACTAATTTCAACATATGCAGAAATTTCAAGAAAGTTATGAAAGATTCGATTTTGTTCAAGAAAGTTAATCAAGATTCTCTAATCTCATTAAATGTGAAACTTATGATGAAGATAGTATGCTTTTGGAGTTCTTTGTATTCTCCCAAGAACTTAGATATGGAAAATATATTGATTGGTTGGGTATTAAGAAGAATTATTAAGATCAGTCTTCATATTTATAGATGCAGAAAAAGATAATATATCCATCAAATTATGTTTTAAATGGATCATGACACACAAGACAAATTCCACGTCATTCTGTACTGTTCTATCCACGGGTGCAATACTACGACACTATGAATGCTTCGTCTCGAATACCACCAATATGTTTTGAACATTTTGTTGTGGATGAGAGGAGATATCCTCGGTTAATCGCGTTCGGTGGGAAAATCCAAACAAGAGTGACCTCCTGTGAAATTTGCATTCGACAAAAAAAAAAAAACAAATCCGTGTGCTTGTTGTTTATAAATACCATGATAAATTGAGAGTCGCGAAACGCTATCAGATTGAAACTATTTGGGTTCACTCCAAATTTTCAATCGGATAAAACTCAGTTCGAAGAACAAGTATGGATCTAAGTGTGAGAAATTCGTGAACTAATAAAAACGAGAGTGACCATCAATTGATTCGAAATTCGCATTTGCAGGGAAGGGATGAACTGCCGGAGGCAGTTTCATATTAAAATTTTACACTTTTTACCATCTAATTTCACATGTGAAATTTCGGGAAAATCAGATTTTAATGCATTTTGATAAAGCAATGTTTATCAAAATAAAAAATTTCCAAGCTCCCCAGCCAGGGGCTGCCGCCCCTTGGACCCCGCTCCCGGGGGCGCTGCCCCCTGACCTCCGCCAAGGAGGCGTTGCCCCCTTGGAACCCCCATTGCTTAGGGGCTTCGCCCCTAAAAAGGTTTTCAATTTCGAAGATCATAATACACTCAAACAAACGTGCACTCCACACCTCCTAACTTGTTTGATGGATATTATGATCACATCGATCATTAGTCAATCCAATTACACTAAAATGTCTAACACTTGTTATGGATAAAAGTAACAATATTTGTTGGTATAAAAGTTCTGGTGTTACATGGATCATAATACAATTATTAATAAATTGATAATTGCTTCAACCCACTCCCTTTGTGTTCGTTGTCCATGGCTTCTCCATAGCACTCGGGTTCTTCCTCGTTAGTAAGTAAAACATACTTATCAACATAATAACGACTAGAAGGATGACGATCTCTCGTAGACCGTCAATGGCTTTGATACCACTCTGATGGGGGGTAAAAAGGTCACAACCGACCACAAACGGTAGATAACACACAACGGAACAAAAAACATCATTTGGTCAAAACCTCCCCCAACCTGAATGAACCTGTGAGGATGCAAACAAATATAGTATACAAACACAACAACAACAAGACATCCAACTTAGCATGAAAAACCCTTTAAAACTGAAAGTAAAAATCACAGACTACTAGAGCCACTTAAAATCCACTATCATCAAAATCAACAATACAAAAGTCTTCACTAGGTATACTAGAGGCATACAACAAACATATACTTGGAATCAACGAACATCAAGTATATGGAATCAAACAAAAGTAAAAAAGAGAAGATATCACCCAAAATTGCAGCTACGAACAGGGTCTGTAAAACTCGACTTCCAGACGTGATTAGAACACTTCTACCGTTGGATAAGGTCGGCCAGGTGTTGTGAAGATGTCCAAATTTCACAACGAACTAACGATTCAATCTCTGAAAAAACAATTGATCTCTGCAGCTAGGTCTAAAAGTTAGGGAATCACCATAATGTCTATTCTCTGCACTCTCACTTTTTGCATCTGCTGAAAGTCATTTTATACTACACTTTCTATCTACTAAATAATGCTCTCTGACTACTGCTACTCATCTTCCGATTCTCTTATATGCTGAAACATGGGCCACAACAAATGAGCTCTTCTCATAGGCAAAAAACAAATGACCCAACATCTATGAGATTCGAATAAGTTATTACGATAAGTGTCATCCTAATTAGATGAGAATGCCATATACACGAATCATGATCGCCCAACAAGAATGATCTTAGCTTTGTGCTCGTGACCACATGAGTATGTAAGAAGAAGCTATCATAACAAAACACAAATTCAATAATTCAATTTATCGATTTATGTTAAAAGCCTGGGTCGTTTGAAGGCTGATTTGTTGCGTCTGACATTGATAGACTTGTTGGATGTAATACTTAGGCCGAAAAAAAATTAAAATGCATTGTACACTATTAACAACAACAACTTGTTAGACAACAAATAAGCGAATCTTACGGTAGAATGAGATGTAGACGCAGCTAGTGTTTAGAGATGATTAGAATTAAGTCGCAACAAGTTAGCAGTACCAAAGAGAAAAAAAATATGTAAATCAGGTTATTTGTAATTTAGGATTTTAAAACTGAATTTAAAATTTAAAAAACTGATTCCAAATCGAAAATTGATTCGAACAACATGAATTGAGAGGAGAAAAAAAAACCAGTAAACATGAATAAAATAAACAAATAGATATATAAAATAAATAATTTCTTTATATGAAAATGTAAAAAATTTTATGGGACATTTGAATCTTCATTCAATATCATGCTTCCCCTTTTGTACATGCAAAAATAGTGTAGACGGTTCCCCTGCAAGTTTCTTGATTCAAAAATCAAAATGATAACTTTGTACTCAAAAAAGCACAGGAATTGTATACTTTCTTTTCTCCCATCTAAAAAGAACAGATTATTTGAGCATCCATTAACGAATTGATTCCTCTTTAATCAGTTTAATCGTTAAAGTCATATCCCCTGCTCATACCAACGAATTGCAGAAACAGAGAATCAAGAAGAAATGGGTAGAGATTTTGTTTATGTGATACTTGGTGGAGGTGTAGCCGCTGGTTATGCAGCCCTTGAATTCACCAAAAAAGGTGTTGCTCATGGTCAGCTCTGTATCATCTCCGATGAACCTGTAATTATCTTCCATCATCATGGGTTTTCTTTTGATTCTACTTAATTAGGGTCTTAATTTGTGTTTATTTGATATTTTGATTTGATAATTCGGTTTATGTTTTGTAGATTGTTGAGCATTATGAGTATGCACATTAGGTGTTTGTCGTTTTGCTTCTTAGATGTCGGCTTTGAACAAATTTCTTATTTGATAAACATGCATGATGATTAACATATTCTAATTCGTGCTCTTTACATCGACACGACATGAATGTAACATGAAATTCGCATGTTTAGGTTTAATATAACGGGTTCGGGTTAGTTTCGCGTCGAACCCACCCACAAACCAGTTTAGTTAAACATGTTGTGTTCGTATCAATTTGTTGGTTCGTGGATTAAACCATTTAACTTATTTATTTTTTATTTCAACTTTTGTAAGCATGTTTTATGCCATAACTTAAATTGGTTGGATGAATTGTTTTAAAATTTAAAACTTAATAGAGAGATTTATATAATATTTTGTAACTAAATAAGTGTTTTATATAAGGATGAGGTTATTTTACAAAGTGTATTTTTACTACAAAGTGTGAGAAGACACAATGAGGCTAAAAAAAGTCACAAAAAAATTATATCTCACAATCTAAATCGAATTTCAAAAAAGTACTTCGGAGTCTCTGTTTCTCTCGTCGTCCTCTTTCAGAAAAAATAAAAAAAAAATTCATTGTGTCTTTTATGACACAATGACGTCATTGTGTCTTTCATAATAACACAATGACGTCATTGTGTCTTTCATAATAACACAATGACGTCATTGTGTCTTTCATAAATAACACAATAAAAAACGTTAAATTTTTATTATTTTTTTATTTTTCATTTATTTTTTTCTTAGTGAGGACGGCTAGGGGAACAAAATCTCGGAATTACTTTTTGAATTTCGATTTAGATGTGAGATATAATTTTTTTGTGATTTTTTTGACTCATTGTGTCTTCTCACACTTTGTAGCAAAAATACACTTGTATTGAATCTTTTCTTTATATAAAATTGCATTTTATCGTAAAATAGGAATTACAAAGTATTAATATGTGAAAAGAATATAAAAATTAAAAAATTCAAGTTAAACGGGTTGTATTCGTGTCAATCATGGATTTTCATGTCGTATTAGGTTTCAAAGTCTAACATGTTTTCCGGATTTGATCGTGTCGGGTTCAAGTTGGACCAACAAGCCTTAAAACACGACCCGTTTATCTAATCGAATGTTTGATTGTTCTTTAAATGGGGTTTTATAATAATATTAATTTTTCAGGTGGCTCCTTATGAAAGACCTGCGCTCAGCAAAGGTTTTCTGCTTCCGGAAGGTATTGAAGTCTTATGCCGCATTTTATTTATTCATTTTTTAAAGACTTATGGTTCATTTAATAGAATTTAAAATCTGAATTTCAGTCATTATGTTTGGTTGGTAAAAATTCATTAAAATTATAATTTGAATTTCATTCTTGACGTGTTTAGTTGCGAAAAGAATTTAAATTAAAATTGGAATTGTAATTAGAATTAATTTCCTCAAATTCTTTGAAATGAAGGATTTCAAATTTCACCGACCCCCGCCCCCACCACCACCCACCACCAACCGACACTATCGACGACCCTTGTTGACGCTACCGACTGCAGCCACCCCGACTGTCGTCAACCCACGACCGCCGCCGACCCTGAACGTCCTCGCCTCCTACTTCTGACCGCTGTACTTCCGACCGCTGCCGACCCGATCGTCATCGCCTCCTACCGCCAACCCCGACCACGGCCGCGACCTCTGACCGCCGCCACCCCGACCGTCGACTATCGCCGACCGCCGCCCCTTCAACCGCGCCCACCGTTGTCGCCAAACCATGTCAGTTTTAGACGCGCTCGACGACGATTGTCGGTTCTCGGCGGCAGGCGTATAATGGGGGGTACGGTTGGTTTTCGGCAACGAGCGTGGTACGGTTGGTTTTCGGCAACGAGCGTGGGGCGTGGTTGGTGGTCGCGGTCGATTGTCGACGGCGGCGGTATGTACGGTATGTAGTGGCGGTGATCAGTGGTCATGGAGGTGGTGGAGATTTGCAATGGGTGATAAACTCCAATTCCTTTTATAAGTGTTTCGTCACTAAAAATGCATTTGGAATTAAAATAAAGATTCCAATCACTTGAATTTCAAATCCTTTGAAAAATATTCAATTCCAAATACATTGCGGGAATTTTCTGATCTATAAACCATCCCTAACTAATGATCGGCTCATGTTTGAGGATGATGAATCACTTCGTGTCGGCCTGTTGCCATTCCTTCTAATTTAAATTTCAACAAATTCCATGAACCGAACACACCTTTATGTTTTTATGGTTCTCTGAAGAATTTCTATAGATATACAATGAAATATCAAACATAAAGGCTTCATTTGGGATGATAGTACATGATGTCACAAATTAATTTTATGAAGTTTGTGGTTGTGGCATTCAGCTCCTGCACGCCTTCCTGGATTTCATACTTGTGTAGGTGCCAATGAAGAGAAGTTGACACCAAACTGGTACCCAGAACATGGTAAATGTTCTTGAATCTTGATTGTACGCTAATTATTATTCGTATGCGTAAATTATGTTGGAATGATTGGCTGATTTTTTTTATTTTTCGAACATTCATCAGGAATCGAATGATCCTGGGAACTCGAGTTATATCTGCTGATACGAGGCGAAAGACACTATTGACAGCAATAGGAGAAACCATTACCTACAAATTTCTCATCATTGCTACTGGTGCTCGGGTACTAAAGCAGTAAAACCTAAGGGGTGTTTTAATGTGCGATTTAGGCGTTGTAACATTCAGTTTTTATTGTTTGATGAAGGGGTTCTGATTATTTAGGGTCTAATAATCTTTGTGTATTATGAGAATAAGCAGTTAGTTCATTTACATGGAATATTTTTATGGTTTCATTACAGGCATTGAAACTTGAAGAGATTGGTATAAGCGGATCAAAAGCTGAAAATGTATGCTATTTGCGCGATTTAGCTGATGCAACCAAACTTGTGAACATGATGAGAATGTGTACAGGTGGAAGCGCCATTGTCATTGGAGGTGGTTACATTGGAATGGAATGTGCTGCTTCTTTGGTGATGAACAAGATCAATGTTACCATGGTGTTCCCGGGGTCGTATTGTAGTAAGCACTTCAATTGAACTATTTCTTATAATAATTATATTCATTACTTAGCAATTTAGATAATTGATGTTTTAACATTTTAGGGGTCAAATAATCAGTTCTGATGATAGTTTCAACTATACTTTTTTTGTAGTGGGTCGTTTATTCACCCCCAGAATTGCGAGCTATTACGAAGATTTCTACAAGTCGAGAGGGGTAAAGTTCGTTAAAGGCACAAGCTTGTCATCTTTAGTTTTCAACTCAGAAGGAAGGTAAATCTCAACTTATTCAGCTTTAGCAACTCAATTGTGTTGGATTTCGGTTTAACCATAGATACGGGTCAAACGGGTCACGACTTCTCAAGTTTCACGGCTCAGCTTAGCTTGGCTCATGAACGCCCCTAATCTCTTAAACATTTCATATTTAACTTTTACCTAAATGTACTAAAACTGACAGGTTACAGGGGCTAATTTTAACGACGGGCTATACCTTCATGCTGACATGGTTGTCGTAGGCATCGGGGCCCGCCCCAACACGAGCCTATTTGAAGGCCAGCTTGCTTTTGAAAACAAAGGAATTAAAGTAAACAGCCGGTTACAATCAAGTAACACCTCAGTTTATGCAGTTGGAGACATTGCATCATTTCCCATTAAGCTTTTGGAGGCACCCGAAGGCTCGAGCATGTTGATGCCGCTAGGAAGACCGCCAAGCATGCTGTGCGCGCAATCATGGAACCAAAAACCATTTCAGACTTTGATTACTTGCCATTCTTCTACTCGCGGGTGTTCTCATTGTCTTGGCAGTTTTATGGAGACAATGTTGGGGAAGTGGTTCATTTTGGTGATTTTCGGGGGGTAAGTTTGGAGCTTATTGGGTGAATAATAATCGTCTAGTCGGGTGCTTTCTTGAAGGTGGAGGAAGTGAAGATTATGTCTCTATAGCGAATGTGATCAGGCTTAAACCGGATATTTTGGACTTGGGTGAGCTTGAGAGGGAGGGTGTGGATTTCGCGGTTGCAGTGAGTCGGAAACCGCCAGTATCGCCGCCTGTTGATGGTGGCGGTTCTAGTGTTGTTTGGTGGAAATCATCTTCTTTGTGGTATTCAGCTTCTGCCATTGTTGTGGCTGCTTCAGTAGCTGCATTTGCATATTGGTATGTTAAGTAGGTGGTAAACAAACTGTGAATTGAAATTGTATGTGTAAGATGAATGTATATGAATAAAAGGTTTAACATGATAATGTATGTGGGCATTTGGTCTAGTGGTATGATTCTCGCTTTGGGTGCGAGAGGTCCCGAGTTCGATTCTCGGAATGCCCCTTTTTTTTTAATTAGGCTATTTATTTTTAATTTTTGGCTTGAATGGGTGGGTTTAGCACACTCGGTTATGGACAACCAAACCAACGACCTGAACTAGAATCGACTAGATATTAGCCTGAATACATTCCACGATCAAGTCCTTGGGTTATTAATTTTTGGTTTAGGGTTAGTCTGGTCTGAAAACAAATAAAACTGACTTTAATCCAACATGATAAAAAAATGCTTAAATAGTATAACAGGTTTGATACGTTTATTATGAAACATTTGTTATTTAAGTTATAACAGATGCTGTGTTATAACAGATGTTGGTAAACATAGAGCTCGCTTATCGTGTCGTGTTAAACGGGACAAACATGACATGACACGTTTAACATGAATAGTGAACTCTAACATGATATGTTTATTTAAACATGACATTTAAAAAAACTCTCCATGATATGTTTCGGTTATACAATATGACACGTTTAATGCAATTAAATTAACAAATCCAATAACATGCATGAAATGACACGACACGTTTAACACGATTATATATAAACAATTTAATAACACGAATAACAAAATTAAATATAAATTTTGTAACACGAATAACACAACATAATTAACATACTTCACTATAGATGATTAAACATTAATAGTTTCATGTAAGACATCCTGGTGTTTAAGTGGCGTACTCCTGCCCAAATGTTGAATCTTCAAACCCTTCATAGTTCCGGCATGTGGATATTATGAGTAGAGTATTAGTAAAGCAAAGAGTGCTTGTGCTTGACAGAAAAAAATTAATATTAGTAACACACAGTTAATACGATAAAATAGGAGTAAATAGAAAATAAAATCCATAATTAGTTATATATATTAATTATTTATAAAACTATAAAAGTTGTTCTTTTGATTAACGATCCTTAATGTATCATGTCGACCAAATAATCTATTTAACACGATAAGTTAAATGTGTTATGCATGTCATAAACAGTTAAACGTGTCAAACACAAGGCTAAACTATTAAGTCACGTTTTAAATCATGTCATGAATGTGTCATCCAAACTCGTTTACCCTAAACACTAACTTTTTAACTTCAATGTGAGTCGTATCATGAATTGCTAGTTCTGGTAAAACATGTGTCTAGAAACACTCTCCTCGTTTAAATATGAAATTAAGTATCCAACTTTGATCTTTAAACTTCACAGAAATGAATCATTCCTGAAAATCAAATATGTAATCTGTCTGTACCATCTATATAATTAATTCTACTTTTTTAAAAGTGATTTTGAGGCTTCCTTCATTGGATACATTTCGGATGTCTTTAAGCCTTGTTTGTTGGTTTCATTCTACCTAAATCCTCTAGTTTTACACATTTCACAGGTTAGTTACCAAAAATTTTTTGATGTTGTCATCATTGATTTTCAATCTTTCATGTTGCAATACTCGTTTACCATGGTAAACCCGCATTTTATCGTGAAAAATGACATTCAAAATCTTACAACCGACGTGCTAACTTACATTCGTACATCTGTGCATTTGGGACATTAATCTATCAAGCTTTCTATTTGACAACTTAAATCGAAATGTTGCTTCACGTGAACTCGTGTTTATGTGAACTCTCGTTTCTTGTTCTAGTCTTTGAACCTCGTCGAGGCTACCAACAACGTTGTCGAAACAAACGTAACGTCCACCACCAGTTCTGTTCATTTCCTCGAGTACCTTTACATGTGCATATGCTAATGTATCAACATCAACTGTTGCCAGTAAACCATGTTCATACATGTCTTGACCACCTGCATATTCTCATTACTGTGAGATTAGATTTCCCAATATAGGAAGTAATTTCGAGTGATAAAAAAGCTAATATGAAAAGGCACCTTTGAGGTATGCTATGGTGGATGATGGATTTCTACACAAGTAGCGAGGGCCGGTGATAAGACCTGGGCATAGCGTGGCCAGCTTCAACCCCTTTTCCTCGGCTATACGCCATGACACCTGTTCGGCTTTTAACTTGCCCAATGCATACCATAACTATAATATTTCAAACAAAAAAAATGTTTCAGATAGATTTTCCATCTCGAAAAGGTAATGTGTAAGCTAGACTGGTAGAGTAGTGGCTTCTATAGCGAAACTAATTACAAAAGAAAGGAAATCGGTCGCATTAAAATTCCCTTATGAGAGGTCATATTAGTATCTAAAAGATGAGGTTCCAAAACATGTCATTTGTTTTTGCATCCCCTCCCCTAGGATTGTAATGTAAAATGTAACATGTAGTATTGTGTTGAATGGTATAACTATACAAATATCGACGGTCATTAAATCCAAACGGTGTTTTAAAGTAAGGTGGGATTTGCGGTCCTGTTTTGGATCCTGTACATTGTAGGGTTGTACTGCACTACGTACAATGTGTCATGATGGTGTATAGTAAACCCGTATGAAGCAAAGAAAACAACTCTATCTCCTTTTAAAAACATGTTTTTTCATACTATCATTTAATTATCACTTATATGTGAGACGACTAGGTAAAGTAGACCGGTTTTTTTGGGAGTAGCCTCTTTGTCCTATGTGATAGGGGGTAAGATTTGCCTATATTACTATTGTTGGGTGTGTTGTGTTGTGTTGTTATATGCTAGTAGAGTTTCCTAACCTCTTTGCTGCTGCAAAAAGATTCATCGCTCCAGCTGTCGTGGTCTACCACCGGAGAGAGGCTGCCATTGGAACCATCTCTCCATATGCAAGCTAACAGAGAAGATGTAAGCACATAGTTCTTAACAGAATCCGTTGAGGCACAGGCCTCTGCTATATTTTCTGCTGCCCTTGCTTCTACTTCAGCCATGCTTTTCTACCATTATCATGCATCAGCAGTCACATTTCATACACTCTTAAGGATCAAATTCAACTCAACTGTCACACTTCTTTTAGTATCTTAAACAAAATCAAACCATAAGATATCAAGACTAATATCATATTAAAAACAATATTACTACTTTAATATCTTCTTGAATAACATAGGTACGTTTCAATTGAATTTAATATATGTGGCCCCCATCAACAGTTGGACAATGACAGGGTTCGTGGACGGATCTAGTATAGTGGGTGCGGGTATCTTGACAGGGTCCATGAATATCTTATTCGAATAAGTAGTCCAATTATTCTTTCTAAATGATTAATGAAACTTACCTTTCCAGATCATGATCATGATTATCTTAGAAAACTCTATCAATTGCAACCTTAAGTTATTTAACCCGACCCGACTCAGCCGGAAATTCAGATTATCAAGTTAAGAGACATCATAACATTGAAAAATCAAACCGGTAAAAAAAGTCCTCAGATCCGCCGCTCGAACAGTTTGTTATTGATTTACGTTAATGGAGTTGGAATAGATATAGATATGCTTACAGAACCAAAGAAAAGTAGAATAATAATAATAATAATAATAATAATAATAATAATAATAATAAGAATAATAATAATAATAAATTGAATTCTAGGAAGGTGAAACTCATGATATCCTCGTAGATTTGCTTATAAAAAATAATAAAATTTGGAGTTATTGATCTTGAAAATCTCAAACTTTCATTTAGCTGACAAATTAATAACAACTCAAGAAATGTTTAAAGATACTTTTAAGTTTCAATTTATTTTCTTCTAACAATTCCTTATTAACTGAAAGATAATATAGTTAGTTTTTTCATGACAAAACTGCTTATGTGGTCAAAACACCTAAAAAGTTAAAATCTACCATCAGGTCCGTCAATCTAAAACTTCTGCACCCTAAAACCCTTTAATCTTCACCTTCTAATTTGAACCATTTGACTTGTTGGAGGTAGATTTCAGGTAATAATGAATGCTAGATACAGAAAATAGACGTGACGGAGGCTGGACGACGATGGAGTTGTAAAATGGTTCAAAGTTTGCCACATTTTCATCAAAAAAAAAAAAAACTTACAGAAGTTAACTCCCAGCTAGTAAAAGATCGTTTGAGGAAAATAAAATTAATGTTAAAAGGTTTGTAAACATTTGGAGAATGAAAGTTAGTATTACATGTCACTGTAGACTATATCGAAGAATTCATAAACTCACCGAGTAACCAGAGAGTCCGTTTGGATCAATGAACGACGTGGTGTGAAACACCGTACAACATCCATCAAACGCTTCAATTAAGCTCCGACGTTCGTTGAATTTCGCCATAACAACTCCGATCAGATTTTCGCTCGTAGTTCCCGATGATCCTTCATTCTCCCCTAAATTCTCAATCTCCCTCAGTCGCTCTATATCATCTGAAATCTCAACATTCTCAGGTCAATTCCAATCAGTACATATCGATGTTGAAATTTCTCATTAAGTCATCGTGCAAATTCAATCGTAAAACCTAACACAGTTCGCCGTTGTCGATTGCTCATAACTTCAAAAAACAGATAATGAAATAAGGGGGTATAATTAAGCATTACCTTCGTTATCGACGATGATCCTAACGGAATAGCCTCTGATCAGAAGCTGTTTGACGATAGCGATGCCGAGGAAGGAGACGCCGCTGGTGACGCAAACGAGCTTATGATCTACTGCGTGTTCGTTTCTGCAGTTGCTTGATGTCGCTCGCCGGAGATTGCTGACGTCGTCGGTGGTGACTTTGAGAACGATGCCGGAGCAGGATAGCAGCATCCGGCGAAACTCGTCGATTTCGGCTCTCCGGCTATTGTCTGTTTGTTGGGCGCCCATTGAAGAAGTGTTGCAGAGAAAAGAATGTATGGGAAGGAGGTTTGAGGAGTAGGGATTTATAGGCATCATGCGTAAAGCGCTCTTTTCTCACATAACGAATAACAAACGTCTTTTGGCTTATGGTATTCATAATCCATGCCTTCCTTAAAAAATATATGAGTAAAAAATATATGAGTGGTAATCTTATATTATATGGAATGGTTTTGAGTGTTTGTAAGTGGAGTATAGAAAAAATATTACTGTTCATCTATAAAGTTAATAATTTACCGTTCAACCAATATAAATTTTTTAATATTTTTGAAATTGATTATGAGTGAAGAAGAGAAAAGAATTGATGATTTTTAGTGTAATTATAATGATGAAAATAAAAAATAGAATGTGAGTGCTCTTAGGTGGCTTGGAATAAGCTTGGCGGCTCAGCGGCTTCTCATTTACTTTTTCTTTTTGTTTGTTTTTGTATTATCTTATGGAGTTATAGGTTTTATATAATTAAAATGTAAGATCAAATATCAATCCCTAAAATATTATAATTGTGGTTATGAGACTGTTGTGTTGGTTTTTGTATTTTTTAAGTGCGTGTTGGATCGTGCTTTGAACGTGTTTTGTGTGAATCCAGGGATCGTTCAGGAATTATCAGAATTGATTTGAACAAGTATTGATCGCAGAATTATCAATACTTGATGTTTAATCTATTAATAATACTAAAATCAACCAATCAAACAAATAAAATAAGAATAATCAAACCGAGCGAACTCAATAATGTTGATCGTAATGCTTTCTTGTTGCTATTGATGTTGCTGATCTTGAATACAATGATTCAGATAATGATTACTGATGATTCTAATGATTCTCAGCTGTTGTTCTGTTTTTTATGTTGTTGATCTCGTATATATATAGAGAGATCTAGTTCTGTTCTATTGCTAGCTATTTTGTTGCTATAATTAAGCTAATTAAACTTATCCAAATCCTCGCCATGTTTATCGGCTTAGGAATTTGAGATTTACAACGAATCTAATATGGATAAAGTTGTTGATGTGACGTGGAATATCCGCTTGAATAATATGTCTTCCATCGTCATTAATGTTTTTGGGGTTCTGCCACGTTGACTTGATGTTGACTTCTGTTAATTGGTCTTCCGCATGAATTTACTCTTCCGCAACTAATCTGTCTTCCGCAGCAACTGTTGTAGTGTACTTGTTCTTGTGCTTCCGCAGGAGTTCTTCGCTTCCGCAGCAATCCCTCCTTCAGTAGCTTGTTCTTTTCTTGTTCAGCTGAAGTTGTTCTTCCGCAGGAGATCCATGGATGTACACTTCAGTTATGTTCCTAAGAACATCTACGGAAGAACACTTTATTCATTCGCAGTTGTTTCAACACTTAGTCAATTTTCTAAATTGACACAGTTTAATGTTTCCTGCACATTCACACATACATTCTGAAATATATTATATCATAGATTAATATATATTATGAAGTACAAAATAAATGTTATTTAATTCATAAACATAATTATAAACAAATATATCCATATTATATCATCAAAGTCAATAATTAAAATTATGATTACAAGAGTGATCTTATCATCTAAATCTATACATGAGTTCTATCCCTAACAGTACTCCCCATTAGGTTTAGACTCTAGTAATAATTGGTTTAGCACTCTAAGCTCATTTACTTTTGCCAAAATCTTTGATTTGAAGTAGTCTGCAGCAGCTTGTTGATCTTCATACTTGCATTTAATCTGCCTTCTGCTCATCCTCTTCAATGTCTTGAATTCCATACCCAGGACATCCTCTTCAGTGGTGAGTGTTGCAACAACACTATTGTTTGACACCACCTCCAATTTGTCCTGTTTTGAAATCCTCAACTCTATTATTGGTTTTATTTCAGTCCCAATAAGCTGACCAGCTTCATACTTTCTCTTCTTATAAGCCTTGGCATGCAATTTGTCTATGACTTGGATAAGATGTACATATAAGCACAAGTCATTCTGAGATCGTTGATCTTGTAGCCTTGGAAAATATTTTTCGTACAGATAGGAGGTATAGCTTGGGTGCAACAACTTTATTTTTATTGGGTCAAAAATCCTTATACTGGCTGCTTTCTTTTGAGGATCATTCCTCAGCAGAACCAGTTCTTTATTCTTTTCTACATATCCCCAGTCAGTAATAGGGAATGTAAACTGATTGCCTTCTATTGTCTTGACTGATGCATGAGCTTTGTCTTCAGCTCTAACTCTCTTCAAAAATTCTTCATCAACCAATAGAGATTTGGGCTGAGACTTCCTGAGCTTTCTCTTCATGTGCTCTGCATCAACCAGTCTTGCTTCCCTGAGAACATCTCCCTTGAACTTGTGACTCAGTTTGGTCACAAGTCCGGAGAAGTCTCTTCCTCTTGGACTTATGGGGTAATTGGTGATGGGAATGTTTTGTTGTGTATGAAGGTCTACATCTGGCAGGGCTAGTAGGAATTCTATCATGGGAAGTATTCCACCATGCCAGATGCCCTTTTAATCAGTGCACAGTCCCACTCACCATCATATTTCCAAGCTATTATTTGATGATCCTTTGCTTCTTCAGGCCTTGTGATGAGATCAAAGAATTGTATTAATGTATATTTTTGTTCAGTGATCTCTCTCACAGCAGTGCCTAGAGGCCAGATCTTGTGTGGGATTAAATCCCTTGGCTCTCTAATCATTTTCTTCTTTCCCTTATGCATATCTTTGGCTTTGACCATGGTGGGCTCAGTTTGATAGGCAGGGTTGGGAGCTCCGCATCTGAATTTTACACCAGTGTCTAACTCTAATTTCATAACTTGATCCATTATAGCTCTGAGTTCACCAACTGATCTTCCCTTTAGCTCATGGGGCTGGTAGTTATGGCTTTGTAACCAGCATGTCATGTTATATCTTGTAAGCTTGGCTGTATCATAGTGGCCCAATTCCTTCCTGGTCTTCTTCATATCTTTGTACTTGGAGAATGTTTCATAAGTGTAGACTGGAAGCATCAGTCTTGCAGCATCAAATTCTTTTAAAGCTTCAATCATTTCTCCCATATTCATCTTCTCAACCAAGTCATATGGAAATCCATGATTGATTAATTGCATGAACATGGATGACTGTGGTCTTTCCTCACATTCACACATACATTCTAAAATATATTATACCATAGATTAATATATATTATGAAGTGCAAAATATATGTTATTTAATTCGTAAACACAATTATAAACAAATATATCCATATTATATCATCAAAGGCAATAATTACAATTATGATTACAAGAGTGATCTTATCATCTAAACCTATACATGAGTTCTATCCTTAATATTTTGTAAAATAAGTTAAAAATTAATTTTATTAAATTTAATTTATGAAATATGTTTATGGGTCATATTGTAATAACTTAGTGTAATTAGTCATTTTTTTTACTTTTGGGTTTTTATAAAAAAGGTTTAGAATACAAAATGGTGCATTCGTGCAAAGTATACAAAGTGGAAGGGTGAAATTATCACATAAAAAGAATTACACTCTCGTGAAATTATTACCCAATATAGAAATATTATACAACAATACCTTCCTGCGTGAAAACTTCAATCACACGTAAATAATTTCAATTCTTGCTTCTTGCTTAGTAAGTTTATACGCTTTGCATAGAAAAACAGTTTGTATTTTAACTTTCCCTATATATATAAATGGACGTGATCTCAAAACGAATAATATGTTAAGTACTGTGAAAATCGTTATTCTATTTTTTATTAAATACTTTGACTAGATCACATGAGGATTTCGATATATTTAAAAAACTTATTTTTTAAAAATATGGTAATTTAAAGTTTTTTTTGTCTAAATGCATAATACATATACACTATATGCACGATATAAGGAAGTGATAAAAAAACGTGTGCGCGCATAGAGAGGAAATAGAGAGAAAAATTACTGCATAATAAATATACACTATATGTATAATACAACTAACTATTAATCTGTCGTTAAAAATAAATAATAAATAAAATAAGATGAGGTTCATTTAATATCAGTCAAGATTGATTTAAAAGGTGGTGATGGCTTTATGGTTCAAAATGGAAAATACGATCGTTTGCTTAGAGTCATTAAACACAAACATGGTAATGGTTTTTGGTTTCAACATGTAGATTGCTCTAGTTTGAAAAATGTGCTTGAAAATCAATTATTGGTTGCAACTAGCAATTAATAAGTTGATACAACTTGATGAATAGACATCTATTATAATCTACTCTAATAAAACAAAATAATTATCATTCATATATTTATTTTTTAGTATGTTCACGTCATCTCCACTTAAGTTTTACCTATGATATTGTCTACATATCACCACCATAATAATTTATAATTTTTAGTAAAAATCTTGATTTTAAGAAAGTTTCATTATTAACTCTCATTTAATGCTATACTGATTAAGATAATTTCTTTCTAGAAATAAATAGTATTTCATTAAAAATACTTTAATGAAATTTAATTATGTTAAAATGTAATTTAATTTGTAGCAATTAATTTTAAAACTAAAATACTTTTAAAAAGTATATAAAAAGGTTTATAGATATTTATGAATAATTTTTTTTTTCTTTTTATACTATTATTTATAACTTAAATATGTTTGTTATATAATAATTTCATTGATATATTATCTATAACATATATTAGATTATCCATATATATATATATATATATATATATATATATATATATATAATATATATATATATATATATATATATAGGGGGGGGGGGTTAATCTAGTATGTAAATAGAGTGAATATGGGTTTTCGGAATGACTTGGCTTGAGGATAACACTCCATTAAAACAATTTTTTTCCCTTATTATCACTTAATGATCAACGAAATGACTTTTTAAAAAATCTACATAATGTTAGTCAAACAATTACTATAAAATAGTTATGTTGCTGATCTTAAGTAAAATACATATTTCTTAATTAATATACACTTTAGTAAAAATACGCAGCTAGTATTTAATATTCAAACATTTTCTCATTATTAACTTCTGTTATAAATATTTTCTCATAATAAAATCATTAGAGTCCAACATGTAAAAGAAATTGTTACGATAAAATTTAATTATATTACATGTTTTAACGTTTCTGTTAAGACTATCTAATGTCATTCTAGAATTCAAAGACTTCCATTGAACCTAAAAACAATTATTAGACATGTAAAAAAAAATTACGAGCAAAAAGCAATTGGACAAATGAATACAAGTTGGTTTAATTTTCAATAATTCTATCTAAATATTACATGTGAAAGAATTTATGGTAAATATTGAATTTGTGATATTGTTCGTTTTATGTATAAAAATGATTGAAAGACTATTTATGAGGAAAGACATAAACTAGATATGTTTTTTTATGGTAGATGACATTTCACTATTATAAAAACGTTTATAATTAATATTTTCCATGTGTTAATTCTTCTCTGTTAAATTTTCTTGAAATGTAACTGGTGTTTAGGTTAACAAAAAAAAATCTTTTTTGTGGTTTTCTATTATTAGTTAAATAAAAAGTATCCATCTCAATAAATTGAGTGTTTTATTCTTATAGTGAATTTAGATATAGATTTAAAAGCAAATTTAAAGAGTTAACTAGCTAGTTTTTACAAAAAGTAGCAAGTATAATACTTATTTTTTAAGTTTAAGAAACATAATGTTTAAGATAAATATTTAAAAGGTATAGTTTAATAATAAATAATTTGTTATTCAGGTATTTAAAAATGTTTTTGGAAGTATAAATATTTAAAAGGTAATTATAATAATATTTTTATTTAATAAAGAATGAATATAAAGAGAGAGAAAATCACAAGAATAGTCCTTGTTTGAAATATTTACGGGTTACGTACTATAGCCACAAAACATACAACTAATTCATCTAATCACTTTTAATTATGTTCTATATCATTAGAAACGCCTTTTGATCAACATTTTTGAATTTCTATATTTATTTGCAATTTTTTTATCGGATATTTATTTTCTCTCGCAAATGCAATTTTCACTTATGTTGTTTACTCTTACGTGTTGCTTTGTTTTCTTATGTGCGTATCAGATTTACAAATTTCAAAATGTTTATGATAATAAGTAAACATTAAGTTAAGAAAGTTGAAACTTTTAACGTGTATTACATTTATATAAGTTAAAAAAATTATCTGTAGGAGAAGTGACAGATAAATATATTTAAAAATAAATTATCATGATTTTCAAAATAAAAGAGTATCTTGGCTTGACGGCTAAAAAAGTTTGGATTGGCTTAGAATATGAAAGGAGAATTAGAATAAAATAAAATAAAATTAACAGAGACACCACAATGCGGACAAATAACTCTGGAATGCAAAGGGGTTGGATGGAGTAGAGAGTGCTTCATGAGTTGTATGAAGGCCACCTCTGGTCAAAGTCTACTCATATTATATTTCTTTGAGTCTATTAAAACAAAGGTTGCGATGGTAATGTCATATTTCACTTTCGATATCTAAAACTCAAAGATTACAATGTTTGTTTAAACTTTGCATAAACCTAACACAAAAGGGTTTTGTTATAAATTAGTGTTAATTTTTTCTGCTAATTTTTTTAAAATGATTAAAACATCTTTAGGTAAAAATTAAAAAAAAATCAAAACAAATTATATGGGGACCTACCCCATCCCCTTCCTCAACACTTCTTTCTTAACCTAGATTGATGAACTTTCTATAAATAAAGTTTCTCTAGCCGAGATCTACACTCCCCTACATAAAGTTATCAATTTTTACGTGAGATTTTGATGTAAACATGATTATGAACATAGATTCAAGCTCATCTTTGATAATAAAAACATAAAATCTTACCTTTTATGTGAAACAAGGGCTCTCTGTCTATGATATTTTTTTCTTTAAAACCAACACAACTTTTTCCTCTCTCTAGTTGCTTCACTTGCAAGCTTTACCAAGAGATAAGGGGTGGTAAATAAAAACACAATCAGGGTTAAGTTTTCACTAACCTCCCACCCTAAGATTTCACATTTGACATATTTTTACAAAAATCTGATGTAACAGTATATAATGGCTTATATTAATTCAATAATTCTCATAGTATATTCGGTTCGTCATTGAACTCTCTTCAACTTAATGATGTATAATTAATTTAGGTTAGGCAGTACATACCCCCTCCTTATGACTTGTTATACTCCCTCAAAAGATAATTTTAAAACTTATCATATTTCACCTCCTTGAAAATTCTTTAGTTTTAGAAAAAAGTTTTATTTTAAAAAAAAAAAATTCATAAACACTTTTTATATAATGATATAAAAACATATTAATTAACTTGAACATTTTTTAGATAAAAACGATATAAAAACACTTTCTACTTCATGTTATTGTGAGAGCTGGCAACACAATTTATTTGAACTTTTTGCTTCCAGTTGGGTTAATATGGGCATTCCTCTAAAGTCAAGGGCTTAAAGATGAATCAAAGCGGTGTCAAAAGGCATGAAATTTATCCACCCAACCATAAAGAAAGTAACAAAATGCTACAAGTTTCGATCCTTCAACTTTAAAGAAATCAACAAAATCAGTGTTGTAAAAATAGCTAGGCGCTAGTCGAACGGTAAGGTGGGGACTAGGGATTAATCTGGATTAATTGGATCGGATTTTTTATAAAACATACAAAAAGAGTTGCCGGAGCATAAGAACATACAAGTTACCATACATACATGATACATAAGAACATACAACTATACAAGTTACCAACACTCAACAATCAACATACATACATGATACATAAGAACATACAACATACTGGTTCGATGACACCCTCAACCCTCAATCATCTATTTCAGATTTTCAGGAATTCAGGGTAAAGAAATTAGAAACTAAGAACATATCAACATAGAACACAATAACACACCTGTTCGATACTTCGATCGACAGCCGGACAGTCTTCTCCTCAATGGTCGACTGTGGACGCCGAGTGTGGACCAGTGGACGCCGAACGCCCTCAATCTTCTTCCTCGATGGTTTAGATCGACGATTTCTTCTTCAATTTGGTGATAAGTTTCGGTTTGGTGATGACGGCTAGGTTTAATTCGACGATTTGTTGGGTTTTTAAAGTGGTGACCTGTTGACCGATTTGCTCCGCCGTTGACCGATTTGGTCCGATGTGCTCCGATTTGCCCCGATTTGCTCCGCCTTTGACCGACTTGGACCGATTCCCGATTATTGTCTCCGATTACATGAAATCGCAAAGGTCTACCTCCGATTTCCGATTACTAGCCGATTAATCGGCGCCTAGAACCGATTTTCCCAACACTGAACAAAATCTAACAATTTTAACATATCTTTAGACGAGCACTGCATGAAAATAAGAAACTAAATCAATGAGCTATTTTTGTGAAATATATATACAATAGGTTAGATACTCGTGTATTACAGCGGTTGAAATAAATAATTATATAATAGATTGTATATATGTATAATCTAATATATGTTATACATAAAATATTATCATTATATATAACAAATAATATAAGGTATAAACAACAGTATAATTTTTTTTATTATATGTACATATTAATAAAATATTATTTGAATGCCACATGGTTTTTTTTAGGATATCCACCTAGGATTTGTTCACGTGTAATCACCACAATAAACTTATCATCACCCCTATAATATAAAGTCAATAACACGTATGTAAAAAATCTATAATACAACAATAATTGTTATACCAATAAGCAAAAATATTATAGCAAAATAATCTGATTTACTAGTTAAGCGAATTGTGAGACTCTCCTAACATTTATAAAATGAGTTTAGATTTGATAAATGGTAGTGGGTTTGTTAATTAGTTTGTTAACTAGTATTAAACACCATGCGTTGCAGCAGAGGCGTAAAACCATGTCAAGTAGCACCAATAACACATCACCGTTAGTGTCGCAATGCCAAAAAAACTCATATTAAAAAGAAATAAAACACAAAAAAAAACGAACAAAAAGTAGACGCAAAACGTTGAACCACACAGGCGAAACGTAAAAGATCTAAAACAATAAGTAAGTCGATCTAAGACCAGTGCCTTGCAACAGGGTTGTTAAACGGGGAAAATATAGGCGTAAAAACGTTAAACCAAACATACACGTTGCGGTGTGTTAACTAAATTTAGACAGAAAAGTAAAACAAAAAACATTAAAATAAGAAATGTATTGGGGAACAAAGTTGAAAGTAAAAAAATATTGAGCCTATATGTAAAAGATATATAAAAATATGGGTTAAAATAAAAAGTTAAAGATTTAAAAAAAATGTAGATACAACTCACTAAACACATGGTACAACTCATGATACATAACCAAGTTAGTAATTAGTATATATTAATAATAGGCTATAGTTGTTTTTAAAATATATATGTATATACTATATTTTTGTTTTTTTAATATATACACACACGAAAATGTTTTATTTTATTTTTCAAAGTTTTTTAAATTTTAATTTTAAATCGCTAGATTTTAAACGTTATATTTAAACCATTCATCTTATTTAACTGAAAATTTAAAACAATTTGACTTATTATACTTCTTATTTAAACTGTTAAGCTTACTTAAACATCTTTTTAATCTATTTGTTTTATTTAAACCGTAAAATCTTTTTAATTGTTATTTTATTTAAACGTCTTATTTAATCGTTCAATTCTATTAGGCTTCTTTTTAAAATTTTTGTATGTATACATATTTTTAATTATTCAGCTCGTTTAAACGTAATTTTATCCCGTTCTTTTATTTGAACGTCTTTTTACTATTTGTTTATTAAAAAACTTTCTTTCTAAACAATTCATTTTAATCAAAATATCTTTTTCTCTTTTTGATTTTTTGTCATCTTTTATTTAAGTTGACTTGAAAGTAATTTATAAATTTATGTCATTTGTATTATTTTAAAGATTAACTTGAGTTTTGATTATTACAATTAGGACTTTTACGATACTAAAATTATCCGTGTTTAGTTTATTTAAACTTTCTAAGTCAATCGTTGCGTTTGAATAACCAATTGATTTGAAAAAGACGTTTAAATAAGGCAAACAAATTTAGAAAGAAGTTTAATTAGTTGAACGGTTTAAAAAGCCATTTAAATAAAATAGTTGAAAAACGAAAAGATTTTAAAAGACATTTAAGTAAGACGAATGATTAAAAAATAAATTTAAAAAGTCAAACGATTATTAAAAAATACGTTTAAAAATCCGAAAGATTTTAAAGCGGAACGGTTTGAGATGAATGATTTTAAAATTTGTTAGAAAACCAACCTTTTAAAAATTATTTTTAAAAATCAATTGTTTAAAGAATGATGTTTAGAAAACCAAATGGTAATGGTTTAAAAACACTTAAAAACTTTTTTAGTAATTAAATTATACATTTAAATCCAAACGGTTTAAAAAATATTTTTAAAACTTTAAAAAAATAAAAATAAAAATCTTTTATACAAATACACACACATATTAGTTAAATAGTTAAATAATTTTAAAAGGTTGGTTTAAAAAGGAAGTTTTCTAATAAACGAATAGTAAAAAGACATTCAAATAAACGGACGGGATAAAATTACTTTTAAACAAGCCGAATAATTAAAAATATGTATAAATACAAAAATTTTAAAAAAAGAAGCTTAATAGAATGAACGATTAAAAAGAAGTTTAAATAAAATAACAGTTAAAAAGACTTTGCGGTTTAAATAAAATAAATATATTAAAAGAACGTTTAAGTAAGCATAACAGTTTAAATAAAAGATAATAAGCCAAATGGTTTTAAATTTTCCATTAGATAAGATTAATAGTTTAAATACAACGTTTAAAACCGAGCGATTAAAATTAAAATTTAAAAAACTTTGAAAAATAAAAATAAAAACATTTCGTGTGTGTGTGTGTATATATATAATATATATATATATATATATATATATATATAATATATGTTTGTGTGAGTGAGTAAATTACGTTTTTGGTCCCTGAGGTTATTAAAAATAACCATTCAGTCCAAGGGCGTTTTGATCATTTTATTAGAAATTAACTAAAAAAATCTAACCCTGTTAGTGTATTAGACTGAAAGAGTTGTAGAATACAAACCATAAGGCTTATTAATTAGAAATCATTTGGGCTCAAATGATTAAAATAAACAAACCACAGGGACCAAAATAATAATTTACTCTTAATACAACCTTTTTATATATTTTGAAAAAAAATAGTTTTAATAATAATTAGCTACAAATTAAATCATATTTTAACATAATTAAGTCTTATTAAAGTATTTTTAATTTAATATTATTTATTTCTAGAAAGAATTTATCTTGATTATTATAGTATTTAATGAGAGTTATTAAGAAAACTGTTTTAAAGTCAAAATTTTTACCAAAAAATGGTCATTTGATATATAGTTATTTTGTTTTATTAGAGTAGAAGAGCAGATATTTAAATATGTAAACTTGTGCACGACTAGTGCGGTTTATACGGCCAGTTTCACTTTCAAATCGTAAACCGGCTAAATGTCTACGGTTTAGATGATTCTGTTTATATGGTTGATATACATATTTTAAGCCTGTCAACAAGCCTTCGGTTCGCTGGTTTGGATGGTTAAATAGATAAAACCAATGATAAATATATAAAACTTAAAAGATAACTAGTTTAATAAGGGGTGATATGGTAAATAAAAAATAGAAAGAAGAATTAATCATTTTAAAAAGTTAAGGAGATGGGTATAACAAAAAAAAAAATTAGAGGAGAGGTATATATAGTAACATCCTTAAATTAATACATGAAACATACTAGGTTAGTATCCCGCGTAACACGGGTAAGATAAATAAATTATTAAATATTAAATATGAAATGATATTTAAGATAAAATATGATTGAAATTACGCATAAGTTATGATTTTAAGTATTAAAACGATGATATTAGTTTAAGTTTTTCTCTTTAAATTTTTTGTTTTTATTTAAACTCTTTTCTTAAACAATTTGTTTCAAAATAAACGTTATTTAGAAAATACATTTTAAAAATTGTTCTTATTATAACTTTAGATTTTAATTATTTCATTTCATAAAATATTATTTTTAAAAACAAAAGTTTAAATATTAGGGAAATTTTAAAATATTTGATGTTTTAAAAACTTTCTGATTTTATAACTAGTTATTTTTTTAGAAAATAGAAATATATATTTTTTAATTTATTAAAAATTAAATTTAATATAAAAAAATTAAATAATATGATTGGCAGTTAACATGATTATATTAAGAGAGCAAGATGAAAAATTTGATTTACAAGGTGTAGATTTGTGACATACCGGAGTTTTTTTTATAGTAATAGATAGATAAACATTATCAATGTATTTTGCGAAACACAAAAGGCCGAAAAGGTGAGCACGTGTTAAATGCGTTACACACGATAGAAAACCATTAGCCACCTTCCTCCAGGCCCATCGAGAGACCTTTCTAGATGATTATTATTAATTAATTAATTAATTTCCACGTGACTATATTTTTTGATTTCTTAATATATTACATATATATTACGAACATATTTTTTTAATTTCGTTTATTGTCTTTTAGTGCAGCTATTTGTTTTTCTTTTTATCTATCTATTTATGTAACAAAACTTATTTTTGGTGCACTCAATGAGCAAGGTGAGTTCGACTTGATCCATATACTTTCATTTTCTTTTCTTTGATTTTATTATATAGTTTTGTTATCTTTTTAATTTTTCTTATATATATAAAGGTTAATTTTAAATTTCTTATATATAAGGGTTAATATAGTATTAATAAATAGTTTAAGCTACTTGTACTAATAATTGTATGGGTGAGATAATTCTACAAAGTGTAATTTTGCTACAAAATATGAGAAGACACAATGAGGTTAAAAAAGTCACAAAAAATTATATCTCACAATCTAAATCGAATTTCAAAAAAGTGTTTCGGAGTCTCTGTTGCTCTCGTTGTCCTCTTTCAGAAAAAAAAATAAAAAAAAATTCATTGTGTCTTTTATAATGACACATAAAAAAATGTTATTTTTTTTATTATTTATTTATTTTTTTCTTAGTGAGGACGGCTATAGCTAATGTTTGCTTTCATATCACTCTCATACTCTTATTCTACAAGAAGATATTATTAGGTTTGTTTTTAATATATTTTAATTAAATAAATAGAAGTTTCTATAAATATAATAAATAGTACTTGGTTATATGATAGATAATTATATCTTTAACGGTTTATATGTTTCTGAAAATGATTTTTTCAACCTTTTTTTTATAATAAACAGTTTGCTAGTTGTTTATTGTAAAAATAGGACTCTCCTAATATTAAAAGCTCGTTTGAAGATCACTAAAAAACTTGTTTGAATTGGCTCAGTTTGTAAACAAGTTAAGCTAGCTAGGTTTGCAAACAAGTCAAACCCGAGTCGAGGGTGGCTTGTGGTTCACTTAAAAAGCATTCAATCTCTAAAGACCAACTCTATATCATTTACCAGTACAGTTCACATTAAAACATTCAATATATCCAAGCCTAAAGTCCTAAACTAAACGAAGCTAAACCCACTTTTTTTTAAACCAAGCTAAACCGAACCAAACTAATTTTGTAAACCGAGCTAAACGATCCAAAAAAGCTAATTTAAGTTTTCAACAGGGTTTTCTGTCAAGCCTAGCTTGCTCGGTTTAAAATTCATCAAGGCTCATCTCACTAGCAACCCTAGTCACAAACATCACTAACGAACGACATAAGAAAGCCAAAATAAATAGTTTGTTGATTCAACTAGTAAAAATAAAAGACAAAAGGTTTAAGTTTACCTTTGGTGGCTTATAACATACTGATGTGGGCGATTTAGACCTGACAAATTTTGGTTATAATAATGCATATTTGAGGTAAATTTTTATTGACAAAAACATAATATTTATCTTATATGCATTTTATTTTTATCTACTTTATTTTTAAAATTATCACAGATGCACCTTGCACGATTTAAACTCATAATTATTTAATTAGAGAGCGTATATATAAGACAAATTACATGATCATTAAACTTATTCATATAATTTCTTAAATTATTGTTACATTAAAATGTTATATGACTTTCAAAAAACATAAACTATTAAAAGATTATAATAGTTTTAAAACCAACAGGTCCAAGACATTTGACTATAATGATCCATAATCGATTGACACGACCTCCTAACCACCTACGACAACTTTTTGAAACTTTGATGAGTTATTAAAAAAAATCTAAAAGTAAACAAATAGTACAAGTCCAGTCACGCGGGTAAATTTATTTCGAAGGTCACCCACATCTTGTAAATACTAACGTTTGTGACACTCTGTGATTTCAAGTTAACGCCGTTAACTTGGTTTTTCTGTATTTATGTATTTTTTTTTGCCAATTAGGGTTTACTAAATGTTAATAAAAAAAATATATTAATAAATTAAAAGCAAATTTATATTAATATTAATAAAAAATTTAATAAATAAAAACCCTAATAAAACCTCCTAACCCTAATCGCCCCACCCTATTCCCCTTTCTTTCTCTTTACCCCCCCCCCCCCTCTCTCTTTCTCTTTACTCTCCCCATCGAAAACCCTAGCCTCATTACTCTCTCCCTCTCAGTTCTCATTCTCGCTCTCAAACCTCCTCCACCGTAACCCTCTTCACTACTTGGTGTTCTTCTCATGTGCCGATAACCCGCGATCAAACCCCATCCCCTGTCTTGCAGGTCCTTCAATCGGGCTGTCTAGAAAACCTAATCATCTGTTACCTGCATTTATTTGTTGATATGCAATCTAAGGTGAGTTTACAACCCTAATTCTATATTACTCACCTTCGTGAAAGAAAACATGCTTTAAAATATTTCTTTAGATTCGGTATGATTGTATGATCACATTTAAGTAGTGTTGTTAGTATTTAAATCCTTACTTTTGAACCGTTAATTTTGTGATATTAGCGCCGTAATTTCTGAGTAGTACTATTGGGTTTGACAAATCCTACCCGAGTTAGTCGCGCTAGCACGATTCGAGGTCGAACGGTGTTAAATTGGTCTAATTATTGTTGTTGTGGTTTGGTAACCACGCCGAGGCATTCTTAAACTAACTTGTCAGCTTCGGTTGTGCACTTCATACACTTAGTGACATGAAATGTAGATTAGCTATCTACAGTGATATAGTTGTTTTACTATTTCTATTTCTAAATGTTTGTTTGCTTTATAAACATCTAAACTCACCAACCATGTATTGACATTTTAGTATATTTCTCTCAGGTATTTGCAATGCTAGGAAACACAACATTGGAGTTCATGCATGTCGTGTCTTTTAAAACTATGAATTGTGATTTACTACTTAACTCTGATTTTGGGATGCATATATTTGCGCGTTACTGTTTTTGGGATTCTTTCTATTTCGCTTCCGCATTATTAACTATAAACATGATTTTGGTAATGATTTGGTTAATTGGAAAACTTTATAACAATGCCTTTGTAATAAATGTATCGTTTGGTATAACTAATGATTGAGATCCTGATTCGTCGTACGCCTAGCAATAAAAACCCCGTTCGTAAAAATTAAAGGTGTAACAACGTTGTTGACCCGTCCTCTCATCAATGCAGGGGAAACCCACCACCCAAAGGCCGACTGTGATAAAACCTTGGCCACCTAAAGTATATTAAATTAAGTGATACTCGAACTCATGACTTCCATGTTAAAAAACTGGGTAGCTCCTCCCAAAACAATTGAGGACTTATTAATACTACCGATCGTAATTCTCTATACAATAGAACATAATTAATTAACTTCAAAGTTGTTAGTTACATCTTGTTTACAATTAATTAAATAGGTTAAACATTAAATGTCAAGCCATTTAATTAAGCAGCTCCATTTATCAACGAATTTAATTAATTATTACAATAGTTCAATTTTTTAATATAGAGAAAATTGCATAGATCCTTGCGGTTTCATTAAATTGTATGTTTGCTCCCTAAACTTTAAAAATTGTAAAGTTAGTGTAAATTTTTATGTATTCATTGCATAATTGGTCACTGACATTAAATTCATTCAATTTTTATGTATTTTATAAAATTTAAACTAACTTTTAAATTTAACTTTAGGGACCAAAAATTACAACATCCATATAAAAGTTTTGATTAACTTTGCAATTATTAAAGACTAGGGACCAAACTTGTAATTACTATACAAAAGTTTGAATTAACTTTGTAGTTTCAAAGTCTGGGGACTAAATGTATAATCTGATCAAACCACAAGGACCATTTATGTAATTTTCTTTTTAATATATTTACAACTTGATTATAACTCATTATAGCACACTAACACATCAATTGTTTGACTCATTTACACAAATATATTAAATAGGTTGTGTTCGGTTTACGGTCTCATTTCAGAGTAGATGTCTTGTACATAATATAGGTCGTGTTTGTAATCAGTGATTTAACTGTCTAACCCAACACAAGGAAATAATAATGTATAAGAACATTTGGGAATGTCGATACCTTAATAATTCAAAGGACAAAAACACTCCTCCATTTATTTTTCTTCTAGGAACATTCTTCTGAAATTATTAGAGAAAGGTCACATAAAAAAACATTAAAACTAAAAAGTGTAAAAAATAATCTTAACCTTCAATTTTCGTAATTAATGGTCAAGACTAAATCATAAGGAAAAGTGTTTGAGCAGTATTTTAGTAATAACCATTTTTGTTGACTTTTTAAAAAGTTCCACCTTTTTTAGAACGAGTACATTAGTGTTATATAAAATATAATAGTATTTTTTTACGTTTTTAAGATCATATCTCGTCGTTGTATCTATAGTGTAGTTCATTATGTCTTTGTTATTTTTGTGTTTTTTGAATACTATTGTGTTTTTAATATAAAAAAGTTTAACAAAATATAATGGTGAAATAACATTGTTATGTATCGCTAATAATAAGACATAATAATAGATTAATAACTAATTAATCTGATACTTTAAAAAATAATGACAAAATAACACAATGCCTTATTGTGTTTTTTATCGTCGTTGTGTTATCTTGAACACTATGAATTTTAAAAAATACAATGATAATATTATCGTATACTTCTAATTGTAAAACAAATAATAAGAAACAAGTTTTATAATGTATAAAAAAACAATAACAAAAATAATACATTGGGTTATTTCAACACTATGAGTTTTAAAATCCATTGGTGAAATTATATCATTATGTACTTTTAGCTGTTTAAAACACAATGATAGATAACAAGTTATATAATCTATAAAAACAATGACAGAATAACACAAAATTATCTAAAATGTAAAACACAATGATATATATATATATATATATATATATATATATAACAAATGATGTAAATATTTGACACAATGAGCGTATAAGACATGATAAGCTGGCGTATTTGACACAATGATCAAAATACACTCCTCTTTAAAACTATAGATGGACACGTGTTAAGCTCATAATCATTCTTAGTCTTTTTAGATTAAATATATTTTTATTATAACCCTACCCAATTATTATTTTACTTTAAATCTCTCATAACCGACTAAATCCCGAATGATTTAAATTGAACAATCATGAAAATCGATTATTTTTAGGGTAATTTTATAAAATAATAAACAAATTTAAAAGCATTTAGTTAAGTCTTAAAAGTGTTTCAATTAGGTCACTCAAGTTAAAATTATTTCAATTAAGTCACTTAGTTTTATGTTTTACTTAAATTAAAGGTTTAGCAAGTTTTTCTTTTTGTTTCAAATAGGAAATATTATTTTTTTTGCTTTTTTTATGTTGATGTGGAGTTGTAACATGAATTTAAGTATTTTTTTTCTATTTTTTAATATAATTAACATGTTATTTTAATTTTTCAATATAATTACATATAGAGTTAATTACAAATGGTCCCTGTGGTTTATCTAAAACAACAGGTTTGAGTACTAGGGATTTTTTATAACAGGTTGGGGTATTGTGTTTTTAAATTTGTAACAAGTTAGGGTATTAAGATTAACAGCCGTTAGTTCTTCTGTTAAGTCTAACGCATATCTGGCTTTTCGTTTTACAAGGACTACAAATGTAGTTAAAGGGACTGTTTATGTCATTTATTATAAATAAAGGATTATTTGTGTAAAACATACACACACACATATATATTTATATATATTAGTTACACATTTGTTCCAGAATAATTCACACCAACATCGTCGACCACCACCGTCGGGCACCACTGTCGGCCAACATCGCCGGCCAACACCGCGTCACATTCTCCTCAACACCACCATTGTCTTTATCTCCCTAAATTAAAAACAACAACACCACCATTGTAACCTCTCGTATTTTATTTAACTGTGATTAACGTTGTTATCTCTTGTAAGGGTTTGCTTTTGTTATTATGCAAATACGAGGACTTATGTGTAACTTGTGGTATCCTTGTAATTTAGATGCAATTAGATAAATAAATACACTAATAATAATAATAATAATAATAATAATAATAATATAATAATAATAATAATAATAATAATCATGAAAGAAAATGTTAATGTTAATAAAAAATAATAATAATAATAATATAATAATACTAATAGTAGTAAATAATCTTAATAAGTGTTACAACTTGAAAATGAATAAAAAACAAAATGAGTTAAATATTTAAAACTTGTAATTAAATGTTTGGCATAAAATAATAAAATTAAAACCACAGGGACTAAAACTGTTATTCTGATAAAATACAAAACTAAACTTTGAGTTGATTTTGTAAATTCTTAAACCGCAGGGACCAAATAAAATTTCTTAAACCCAACCCCCCATCCCCGTTTCCCGGCCACTTCCGGCCAAACTTCCGGCCAACTCCGACGACCCCCAAAAACCCCCAAAAACTCACTTTTAACAATAAAAATAAACCCAACCGGCTACTGAACATGTTTCGACCTTGGAATTATGATTAATTTGAAATTAACAAACGATTTACCAGTTTTCGATTCGAAACCGAATTCCATTAAAGTTTCAATCCGTTTTCACATTAAAGGGTAATAATAATCAAATTAAACAAACATAAACGTTCTAATAATCATTTCGAAGTTATTAGGGTGATTAATTTCACCTGAAACAACTTAAAATCCACTCAAATCGACCTGAAACGGCCGACAGTAATGTCGTAGCCGTTGGATGTGTTCGGGATCGAATTGAAGCTATAAATTAAAGGGCTTTTGCTCGAAATGAGTTCCTAAACTCTCTGAACTCTCAATTTCACCAAACACACGCACACCCATCGATTGAATCAAGAACAGACGCTGGTTTCGTTCAAACATACGATCATCAAGAAACAACATCAAATCAGGTGATTAAAATGTCAATCAATTCTATTTCACATCAAATCAGGTGATCATCAAGACCCCGGCCCCTGCCATAATATTTTTTTAAAGGGTTTTCGTAATTTTTAAAATTCTAAAAAATATTTAAATATTATTAATAATCATATAAAATTATTTTTAATCCGAAAATAAATAAAATCATTTTCTTTTATATTTTCTTAGAAATTTTAAATTAAGAAATTTCCATATTTTTTTTGTTTTAAAAATTATAAAAATGTACAAAATACCACTTATTATTAATCTCTAATGGTAATGAATTTCCATTTAATTTAATGATTTCAATTAAATAATTCTTTAAAGTTACACACTTATTTATTTTTTAATTTTTTTAGAAAAAAAAACATATATGTACATAGTTAAAATGTACACATATCGTAATTAAAAATAAATTTTCATCCTTGGACCTACAAAATTACTATTTATTTATTGTAAATAATAACCATTTAATATAAAAGTTTAACTTTTATTAAATCACTAAAATTCTATTTAACCATTTAAATACCAAAATAATAACAAATGTATCTAAGTAATAATTAAAAATCATGGGTTAAATGGTTTATAAATACAACTCCATGATTAACTTAACACATCATTCATTTAGGTAAACGTTAACGAATCCTCGACATATTTTTATACAAGCTTTCTTATTTGCTCATCCTATTATCCATGTGAGTTTTTCCATACCCCTTTATATATTTTCACACTTTTGGGTGACACATATTAATTTTATGATAATTGCACTTGTAACTCGTTCAAAATCTTGTAAACACTGGGGTAATTCATCTTATTTGTCGTGGTTAGTTTAACTTTAGTAATTACCATATGATGACTATTATATGTACAATCATTAACTATTGCTAGCCTGGCGACGTCATAGATCTATGGGCCTGACAAGCCTACTTGGTTAATCCAAGTACACTTAGCTAATCGTTAATCTTGTAATCTTGTAATCTTGTAATCTTGTAATCTGTCAAGGTTTGATTGTTACATTTGTTCATCCATCCTAATTACTTTATTCAATAACTATGACATGAATTACATCTTTTTATATATATATATAATATAATATATATATATATATATATATATATATATATATTTATGTATGAAAACTATGGAAAACTCACCAAAACTAAGTTGACCTTTTATTTTTAACATGTTTCAGGAAATGATAATGCTTAGCTTGCTATGAAGACAATGTCACATCTAGGACTGGACCTAAAATAAAATAAAAATGCATTTGTTATCATTGAACGTTGAAATTCCTATGTTTAGAACATATTCTATTTCTTAAATGTATGTCTTGAATATTGAGTTTTAATAATATTGTCATTTTAAATTAGCGTTGTGTGGCATGAACAATCTTAACCCTCACATCTCGACGTTTCCGCCGTTAAGGATGGGGTGTGACAACCATCATCGGCAGCTTCACCCCATCGATCACCAACCACTGATCATGCAACTAGCCAACACCACCAACCACTACCAGCCCACCATCGCTGCCACCCATCGTATCACTCACATCGCCATCACCACTGCCATCGTCTTCAACCCCAAAACTTTTTCTCAAATGTAACACCTACGAAATTTTCATATTATTTTGTCAATTAATAATCATAGCTATGTTTCAAGCGTGACTTCATGACTAAGTTTTAGATAAAACTTAATGTCTAAGCCATGAGATACGACTTAATAATTAAGCTACGGATAAAACTTAACAATTAAGTATGGATAAAACTTAATGCCTAAGTTTTAGGTAAAATTAGGATGAACTTAAAGGCTAAGTTTTGGATAAAGCATAATAGCTAAGACTTGGATAAAATATAAAACTTAATGGCTAAGTTTGAATAAAATATAAAGCTTAATTGCTAAGTTTTGAACTTAATAGTTAAGTTTGGATAAAACTTAATAAGTAAAAAATACTTAATGAATAAGAAATATCCATGATAAATAGATGCCTCTTGCTTCATTTCATTTCATAAACTTTTGATCATCTTCCTTACTTTCACACACGAAACTCTCTAATACTTTTTAAATACCATAAAAATAACCTGAGATTAGAAAACCAGTGTATGCTCTAGACAACAAGTATAGAAAATCTGATTTAATCAAGGTGTTAGAGGCTCGTGACTTAATTCTTAAGTTACTTTGAGGTTCAGAAACAAAAGCTTATGAAGTTTAGAGGCTCTGTTTAATTTACTAGGTGAATACGTTTAATACTTTCAAAACATTCAAATAATTATTTTGCAAAAATGGAATTAGTACGTTAACCATGTTAATGCATAGAGGTATTCTGCTAAAACATTTAGACCAGAAGTATATGTATGTTTGATCAAATTATATCTTAGGGATGGTGTGAAATCCATACCGGGTCTGGTTCAGACTCAGTGCAGATCCGGAGAGTCCTGTAGTAAGACTGCCTGAGCACCAATACCAGTATATATGGAGGGGAAACTTCTAGTTGAAATAGACTGCTAAATGTGTGGTTTACCATTAATTTATGATTAATGTTTATCGTTATTCATACCGAAATATTTTTTTTGTCAAATTTTGTATTCACCAGCTTTTTGCTGATGTATTATTTTAAATATTTTCAGGTAAACATGATTAAATATTTTAGTCAGGTGTTAGTGCCGGATGGACTATGAATCCTAGGCATGGAAATCCTGTGATGAATATAGTAGCAAGAATAGTGCGGAAGGACTAAAGTTTCCTAGGCATAGACCTTGTGGTAAGTTTGAATATCTGTCAGTAGATAGAAAATTTTGTAAACATTGTGTTGAACAATGTTATGTAAAATTTTGGGTATTTAATCCCCAACGAATATATGAAAGTTTGTTTTATAAATTATCAGATAAATTGTGAAATGCCTTTTCCGCTGCGTAAACGTCATTCAAAACAAAAAAAGCAAATAAAAATGAACAATAACGCGTACCAATCGGTCGCACTCCCGGGGTGCCCTGAAACGGGGTGTGACATCAAAACCCTAAAAACTAAGTGAGGAATTCTTGATTTTAAGAGATGAACCTGTAACACTGGTGTTCGATGGAGATGAAGCGAGGATGGATGTTGCGATATGGTGATGAAAGATGGTGGTGACGATGCGATGGTGATGGTGGTTATATGATGGTGATGGTGGTTATGCGATTGATTTGGTACTGCTCATGGGTGGTATTTGTCTGTGGTGGTAATGAAACCTAAGGCTACGGGAGAAAAGAGGTGGTGGTGGTGGTGGTAATCAGAGCAGCAGTAGTGGTGGTGGTGAAGAGTCCGTGATTTGGAGTAGAGAAAAAAACTAGGTTTGGTTGGGGTACGAGATGAATGGTGGCCCTTTTGTAAGGACTAGCCTTTATGGATGTAATATCAAGTGAAAAGCAAAAACTCAATTCATGCGAGAAGTACAAGGATGCAAGAACTCCAAGATGATTGATGAAGAACTTATCGCGCGAAAACTTGAAGTTGTCATGCGAGAACTTCAAGTTCTCGCGTGAGAACATTTGGACTGTATATATAGATGTTTTTCCTTTGTATTTTTATATGTGTGTTCATTTTTAAGAGTGCTCTGAGGGTGAGAGAGCACAGAGTTGTGTGATAGGCCACCCGAGGGGAGCTCACCTCGGGTGAATCGAGCTTAACGATGTATACTCCTTTGGTATTGTAATCATTTGATTAATAATATTCGATTGAGTTTGTTTAATGTTCGTTGATATCACACACACACACACACACATCCGTCTTAATTTGATTATCAAGTGCAACAAAATGTGGAATCGATCGTGATGAGGACTTAACATTTGGTATTAGAGCAAGGTGCTGCTCTTAATACACGGATTTTTATTCTGCAATCATCCGTATTAAGACGTTAAACATGAAGATAGAAGACCTGAAGGTTATGGTCATTTTTGGACCGGTTTCGAAGCAGAAGAAGATGAAACCGAGGGTGAACACACATGAAATCGACTTTGTTACATGCTAAAATGATGATCTGCATCAATACACTTAGTTTCTTCAAGTTATGATGGTGAAAAATTGAAGAATTGAGATCATAGCAGTGATTCAAACACAAAAAGTCGATTTTGACGAAACTTTCGCACGAATAACCGATTTTTGCGAAAACTTGGGCAGTTTTCGCATCGGTAACCGCTTATTGCGATAACTTAGAGTTTTCGCGTGAGAATGTCAAGTTCTCATGCGAGAACATCTACCTAGTACATATGCGAAAACTTCATCAAGCGAAACTTCAACATTCGCGCGGAAAACTTTAACTATCGACTTGTTTTTTGTGAAAACTTTGCAGAAATACAATAACATTGTCTAGATATGAAAACTTGTTAGTTTGTGATGATTTAGAACAAGTGTTTCAGCCCGAATCTAGAGAATGCCGAATGATTTGAAGTTTGGTACTTAAACTCGGGTTTTTGTGATGTTTGAACAAGTTCAAGATTCTATATTTATAACATTTGATTCGAGTCGTTCGTGAATTGAAACTTGACAATGTGGGCTTATTTTATCTTACTGATGGGGACAATGATCGAACGGGTTAATTAAGTGAAGAATCAAGATTGTTTGGTATTCTTGCTTTGAAAATATGGGCATATTACATCTTACATAGGGGGAAGAATACTTTAGATGACTAGTTCATCATCACAGAATCTTGTCATCAGATTGAAGAATCAGGTTCTTGGGGAATCCAAAATGGAAGTTGGACCTCTTTGTCATATGCCTAATACATCTTAGTTGTAAGTAATCAAGATTGATTCAGACGTGATATCCTTTATGAAGCCATACATTAGGAGGAGGTTACAGCTGAGGGGAAAGACTAAAATGAAAGATACCCAAGGATGAGATAATTTATGAAGATGGATGACTGAAATCAAACATAATTTGATATCATAATCATAGGCGGAAATTGTAAGGACCTAGCCTTTATGGATTACAATATCAAGTGAAAAGCAAAAACTCAATTCATGCGAGAAGTACAAGGATGCGAGAACTCCAAGATGATTGATGAAGAACTTATCGAGCGAAAACTTGGAGTTGCCGCGCGAGAACTTTAAGTTCCCGCTCGAGAACATCTGGGCTGTATATATAGATGTTTTTCCTTTGTATTTCAGTATGTGTGTTCATTTGTAAGAGTGCTCTGAGGGTGAGAGAGCACAGAGCTGTGTGAGGCCACCCGAGGGGAGCTCACCTCGGGTGGATCGAGCTTAAACGATGTATACTCCTTTGGTATTGTAATCATTTGATTGAGTTTGTTTAATATTCGTTGATATCACACACATACACATCCGTCTTAATTGATTATCAAGTGCAACAAAATGTGGAATCGATTGTGATCAGGACTTTACACATTTGAAATTTTGAATTTAACCTTTTGATATTAACAAAATTAAATGATTATGTAAAACATATTATTAAGTAAGTTACATAAAACCCCCTACCAAATTGTTAATTAACATAATCGATCATTTAAATATGAAATGACTGAAATGCATTTCAACCTAACAGAAAAATTAACAGAAGTTATTGTTAATACCCAAACTCATTACAAATTAAAATTACAAAACCCAAACTTGTTACTTTTTTGTTTAGTACACAAACTGTTATTTTTCGTAAACCAAATGGACTATCTATGTAATTAACTCTTACATATATATAAACCTTGACCCCTACATCTTCTCCTTCATTTTTTGACAGAAAAAAAACAATAATAACTTTATTTGATGGTTTAGTGATTTAATTTGGGCAAAATATGCATTAGTGTCTTAATTAGAATATTTTTCAAACTTGGTTACTATTCTGTAATATTTTCTATTTTTAATAATTTACATTTATGTTAAACCTAAAATTAAAAAGTAACATAGATTGAGTAGAGTTTCGTAGCTATATATTTGTTTGAATTAGTTGGTTTAAGCTAGAGGTTTTTACAAGAGAACATTATTGGTTTAAGCAGGGTGAAGGGTCGGATATAACGGCAAAATATTTAGGTTTAAGCGGCAAAGAGGCTTTTTGAAGGAGCTATTTCAGGTTAAGGGTTTCAGGATCGCATATAATGAGTTTATGTAAATTAATTGGAATGTAATTAGGTAGAATATGATAGATAAAAGAAAATCTAACAGCTAAAGAAAACTTTTAAATGGTTTTTGCAGTTTAATTTATTTTAATAACATTAAAATTTGGTTATAATATAATGATTTTTCATACCTAGAGGCTAGAACATTACAACAAACTATTTGTTAATCTTGTCACAGAATTATTGCCCACGTTACTCTTGTAATTTGTCCATAAATCGTTTAGAAATGGATGTTTATAACGTATTATTTTTTCTCGTTTTACTCGTAATTACCCTTATAAAAAATGCAAGTTATCTAAAAGTGTCTCTCGTTAAAACTAATAGGTTTGTAAAACTCAATTAGGTAAATTTTTTTCCTTTTTCAACAATCATTTGAGTAAGTCCATTGTACTTTGAAAATACAGTAAATTGACGGTAATAAACTGACTCGGGTTTATGGTGTCTAATTGACATTTATAAATAAAATTATATTAATTCTTAAAAACGGAGAAAGTAAAAATTTTCAGTTGCACGTTTATAATTTTTAAAAAAATTTTTGATTGTAACATAAAAACATGCCGACATAAATACAAAGAAATGTTTTAGGTGTTTACAAAGGAAACCCACGAATTTGCATCAGCATGAAAAATATTTTTTATAAAAGTTTAAGTAAACCAAAAACTAATTGGTGATCTGTTTTCGTTATATATTATGTACATCATAATACCATACAATATTTTAGAGTGTAACTAGAACTCTCCCTTACAAAATCAGAAACGCATGGGTGTTTAGAGTCTAATTTAGGCGGTTTTTGTCTAAGCCTCTAACTAAAGCAGACATTCAGTGAGTTACTCATAAGCCGTTTGGCGAAAAGTACATTTACATTCATTCGTTTAAAAACTGACGAATATTATTTATTTAAGTGAACAAAAATGTGAAAGTTGGTTATGGCTCTTTATTTACGTTTTTTATGCCCCTTATTTTCTTTCAGTTATATATGGTCATTATGTATGTTCATTTAAAATAATATAAACTTTTGTTTAGCCCATTTGATAACTAACTTTTGGTTGACAATTTAGTAGCCTATTCGAGTCTACCAACTATAACCTTGTGTGAGTTGTCATGAATATATGTTTATTTATGTTTGTTTGTACTTTAACCAGACAAACTCACAAAGACTCAAACAAACGGATTTTCTTGTTCCAACATAAACGTATGACTCGTCATAACTGATATGCATTTTTGTTCATTTTTGACTTTATATTCAACTAAACAAACTCACAAACATTTAAACAAACAGATTCCTTGTTCCAACATAAACTTACACGGACAAGTCCACCTATGTTTGTACGGATTGTTTACAAACCTAATTGATAAAATTCTTTAGCCAAACTAGAGTTGCACAAAACGGGTTGGGCCGGACCCGGGCCCGGGTACAAAACGGGTTTGGGCCCAACCGGGTGGGCCCAACCGGGTTTTTTGTACCCGGTATTGGTGAACCCGGGTACGAACCCGGTCGGGTTCAGCGAGATACAAACCCTACCGGTATACCGGGTAGGGTCGGGTCGGGTTCGGTTCGGGTATGAAACCGGGTTCAACCGGGTTTTTGCCTTTTTTTTTTTCTTTTTTTCTTTTCTTGTGTGTGTGTCGAACACCGGGTCGTATGTTTTTTTTTCTTATATTTTCTTTCCTTTTTTTTTTTTTTATTTTTCTTTTCCTAACCGGGTTCACTTGAATGACAAAAATTTAAACAACTTAATATATAAATATATACAAATCTTGAGCAGAAAATGTTACACTTATAATATACAAATATTAAATACTTTTTATATAAAACATTTGAATGACAAAGAAATTTAAAAGAACATGAAAGACATATAATATTAAAACAACTTAAAAATAACAATATCGTCTAATTTTATCTACTACGAGATGCTTGATCAAATGCTAATTCTTCATCGGATATGCCAGAAGATACTCCGTCTTCTACCTCTTCATCATGTACTTTAGCTTCGAGTGTAATCTCGTCTTCGAGGCTTGTTTGGTCTTGTATACGATCCGTTGCGTCTAAGTGATCCTTTAAACAAATGCACATCTCCACTGCTTCCGGAGTTAGTCTTGTTCTTCGTAATGATATTACCCTGCCACTAAGAGAAAAAGCAGATTCCGAAGCTACCGTAGAAGCTTGGACGCTTAGTAAATCACGGGCCATAGCAGAAAGAATCGGAAATTGAGATTCTTTTCCTTTCCACCAAGCCAAAATATCGAATGCACGATAATCTTCGGTAGTCATAGTGGAAATAAAATCCGTTCCACTATATCTACCGAGCTCACTTGTTGGGGTGTTACCCTTTGACGTTAGCCGTCACATCCCGAACAAATTCAACATAGTCAAAACAGGGTCTTTAAGCGAGGTACTAGCACTTGAGGTTGATCCGCTTGGCATGGTTATGTTCACGTTAGGCCCATATCTATTTAAATAAAAATTATAAATTGTTTCAAACTATGATTAAAATTTTCTTTTGCCTCGTTTGAAAAATCAGGGTTTTCGTCATGCATATCCAAATTGTCATTTATCTCATCTATCAAACATTCAACCCCCGCAACATTTAGAAACGGATTTAAAGCGGCGGCACACGTAAAAAGGGGTGGTAAGTCCTTAAAATATTTTTTAAACTTTTCTTTCATTGTTTCTATCATTTGATTAAACATATTATTTTATTTTGAAAATTTTTAAAATTCAAAGACATAAAATATAGTTCTTGAAGCACCGAATAACTAGTGGAATAATAAACTCCCGATAATTTTGTTGTTGAGTTTTTAAAAACCTCAAGAAACTCGGATAGACGTTGAAGATTCTCCCAACCCGCATCCGGAAATGGGTCGGCTTCACCATTATCCGAAAGACTATTATGAAAAGCTTTCAAAGTGCCCTTTTGTTTTAAAGCACATTCAAACATGTGACAAGTCGAATTCCACCGAGTAGGTACATCCCAATTAGGACCTAAAAATCTAGAGTGTGTATCCTTACAAAGTTGTTTATAATCTTGATATCTTCTTCTACTTTTTTTAAAAACGTCATGTAACATAAATCGAAAAGATGTAATAAAGTTATTAACATATTGCCCGGATAGTCCGTCTTGCACTACTAAATTAATAATATGTGCAACACAACGAGTATGGAAAAAATCACCGTTTGCAATCGGAAGATATTTTAATTTTAATTTTTCAACCGCGGTTGTGTTGTTAGAGGCGTTATCAAATGCAATTGAAAAAAGTTTATTTTCTAATTTAAAAGTACTTATTACATTATCTAAAAAGTAAAACAAAAATTCTCCGGTGTGTGGATGTGGAAAAAGATCAAATGCAATCGTACGTTTCATCAATTGCCATGAATTGGGATCCACCCAATGAGCGGTGACGCAAAGGTACGATTCGGGTAAACCGTGTGGAGCCGACCAAACGTCACTAGTTAAGTTTACACCGGTATTTAAATTTTCAAATAATACAATTAAATCATTTTTTGCTGTTTCCATAATTTTAAACAATAACGTCTAAGTGTAGTACGACTTACGTGAGTGTAACGAGGTTGAAGCGTCTCTCGAATTAAGTTGGTCAACCGAGGATTGTCGAAGTGACTAAAAGGCTAAGCTTCTTGAATCACGAACTTCGCCATTCGATCTCGAACCGTATTAACATCGTAATTAAAGATTCCACCGTCTCCACCTAATTGTGTTTGTTGCGAATCCGGATTACTTTTCAACGACTTACAAAACTTCTTGCTAATGTGTTTGTTTAAAGTCGTGTTAGAATCTTTAACAAGCAAAGCTCCACAAAACTTGCAACGAGCCTTTACAGACCCGTCACTCAACTCAACCATATCCCAATTGCACCAAACATCCATGTTACGATTGTGTGCAAGAACACGAACGACGGTTGGAGCGTTGGACGAACCTTGACCAACGGAAGATTGTGAGTGAGCCATATCAAGATTGAAGAGAGTGAAAGTGTAAAACGAGAGAGTGAACGTGTAAAACGAGAGTAAAGGAGAGTATTTTTTGCGTTTTTTGCGTATATTTTTGCGTTTGAGACTTGGGTATCAAACCATATCAACCCACACCTATTTATACTAACTTATAGGGCAAAAGTGACCAAAAAACAGTCACAAATCGAAGGTAACGGCTATATAGCCGTTAAAAAACGGCCACTTTTAAAAAAAAAAAAAAAAACGGTCGAAACCGGGTCCAACCCGGGTTCAACCGGTTCCGGGTCGGGTCGGGTTCGGGTCGGGTTCTAAGAAATTCTAGAAAATCATACCCGGTTCCAACCCTACAGGTTTTTTCGGGTCCAACCCGGGTATGCATATACCGGGTCGTACCCGTACCCGGTTCCGGGTCGTACCCGTACCCGGTTCCGGGTCGGGTCCGAACCCGGTTTTTATGCCCAAGTCTAAGCCAAACCACTAACTACGTTTTCAAAGCACGATAAACCATACCAGCTGGATTTATCAGGTTAGACCCCGACCGGTTTTAGAAACATTTTCCATAAAACCGTTTGTTGTATCAAAGTATTAAAAATGATAAAGATACCATGATTGTGATAGATGTATAAAATTACACATGTTCCCAAATTAATAATACAAATACAAAAGAATTAAAAAAAACTCTGCTTACACAGCTTAGTCCTAATTTAAACACGAACAAAAAGTAAACCAATACAGACAAATACTAGTAAGACAGATCAAACTAAAAAAATAACTTCAAAACTTTGACAGATAATAATAAAAGGCGTGTGTATGTTATATATCAAAATTGAAATGGTCTTTCATCAACCATTCAAACACAAAAATAATCCTGCTTGTATATATAATTATTACAATATTAACGGGGGCAATATTATTACAATAACAGTAGGCAAAGCTTATGCAAAAGCCAACAGAAATCACAAACTCATGATTACTAGGCACCCTTTTCTTATATTCACATGTATGTTACATTTTTCAAAGAATAAAACTACCCGGTGACACAAAAATCAAATATGCGCACAATCAGAAGGCATGTAAATCATTCTCAATGTTTTGTTTCTTCATCAAATCACTCAGTTTCATTTCCAACTACAATAAAAATGATATTGTTACTAGAAGATATAGTCTACTTGAGAAGCTATAACTAATATTAAGGTGTTCACTACAGTGTAAAAGAGCCGAGCCACTCAGCTAATCAAGATTGGTTCGCTAAAACTCGAATTGAGCATAAATGAGCTTGAGCCAAGCTTCACATGTCAAGCTTGACAAGGCTCGTGAGCCTAATGAGTCTATTATTTATAAATAGAATAATTTATTTAATACAATAATTACATAATAAATATTATACTACATAAACTATGCTAAAAGTAACTAAATAAAATATACTATGTTAGATATAAAAGAATATAAGTATATGTAAAAATAACTACCTGTGTATATAATAATTAAATAGAAATAATCAATGAGCAGCACCTGAACTTTAGATATAGAGCTCGAAACAAAGACCCGAGCTTAAGCTTAGGCAAGCTCCATCTAGGCTCAGCTACTTTACACCCTAGTGTTCACGGTCCAGATTGGCTAGTTTTGAAGAAAAGCGTTAACAACAGTTTTGGAGAACAGCCAAACCGGCCGGTTGATTGGGGCAGACCAGTAAAACGGTTTGGTTTGGTGATCTGAACCAATTTTTTTCAAGGTCCTTTAGTTTGTACTGAGTTTTTTATAATGATAAAAGATGATACATGAGTTCGGTTCCAAGTTCCAAACTGCCAGCTAAACAGTTAAATCCGGTTTTCACAAAGTGTAAACCACAGACCAAACCATATGTATCTCAAACCGGTCGAAACGGCCGGTTTGCTTCTGTTTGGGTGGTTCTTTGGTTTCAAAAGTTTATGAACACCCCTATGAGTTATAACAGAAAATTATATGGTTACCTGTGCATTCATCATCTTCTGTCTTTGCAATTTTTCAGCCAGAATGATGTTTCTGCAATATGTAAAGTATTTTTCAGATAAAAGATTACAGGTTGACTACAGCAAGTTGGTTTCCATACCTCTGTTGTAACTGGGTCAACTGAGATTGCAGCTCTCTTTCCCTTGGAGAAGTAAGAGGGATCTGCATGTGATGAAATTATAATAAAGCAAAAGAAAGCAATGCCACTGTGGTATATAAATTACATCAATGCAAGTGACAAGAGGTTGTCATTTTGATCAGAACAAGCCAATTCAAGTAATCAGGATTATGTTTGATCTCTAATCGGTAAATTCGACTGATGAGCTTATGTTTTATCTCTAACATGCAAATCAGGTAAAATAAAAGGAATAGGTTTTAAGGAAACTGTACACATGGGTGATGGGTCAAAAGTAACCTAAAGTGCATTGTAATGCATAAAACCTCCTAATTCATTTCATTTAAAACATAAGCTTAAGATTAAGACAATACAATTTTCAAATTATTTTACATAAAGGGGACAAACTCATTCATATCCTCCTAAATTATAAATTTCATACATATACTTCAAAATTTCATAAGATATACTTCAAAATTTCATAAAATATATTTACCCTTACAAAATACTAAAAATACCACATTTACTTTCCATAATAAATAACAAAAATGTTACTTATAACAGTCTATTTTCTCTCAATGCACATGAGAAACATCATGCGCTATGATGATTTACAATAATCTTATTTGTTATTTAGTGAAATTATGTTATAAGTATCTAAATTTATTTTTTTAGTATGGATGGATAAATATGATATGTTTAATGTTTAAGAAGGTAAATAGGATATTATGAAATTTCAAAAGATGTATATGAGATTTTGAGCTTTTATAATAATAATTTTGCTGCCGTTCAAAAAAAAAAAAAAGAAGAATATGTATGAAGCTATAATGTATTAACAAGTCATACCGCCCCTCCCATTTAGCCACCTCTCAATGCTATGCAGACATGAAAAGCAATAGAAGTGGTAGGGTCGTAGGAACCGTAACAATGCCATACAGAGTGGTGACTGTTGACCAAAGTTGGAAATTGACTTGAAAAATATCATCATGCATTTAAATGATAATAGTGTAGATGGAAGACGGACCATGGGTTGAACTTGATGGTCACACCATTCAAGATCAAAACATGCAGCAGATTTAACAGATTTATAAGTAGATAAAGGCATCATTACCTGTGACAATCCGTTGATACCTGATTCCGCAGACTCCATGGAGTTGCCTGCACACAGGGATAAAAGTCAGGCCCGAATGTCAATGTATACATAAAGTAGACAGATGACAAAAAACCGAAATACCAGCAATCTGCTCGACAAACTTGATTAATCTGTGTACTTCTTCCTGAGTACAAAGAAAGCAGCAAATTTGTTGTCTATCAGACAGGATATGGAAGTCAGCTAGATTAAAGATGATCAGGTGCATACCTTTTGCAATGTGCTATGGTACAAGATGGTTTGCAACGAGGAAACAACTGATGCAGCTATACTTGACGTAGATGGACTAGTGGTTCCACTGAAACTTGAATTGACAACTGGAACCTGCAGAAAAAAGAAAGAAAACAAGGGGTGATAAAGAACACCTCAAGGTAACCAAATACAAAATAAAAACATTAAATTTCCATAAAAGAAATGAAAGCCATGGCCGTCTATATGAAGAGTCACTATTATAAAGAGAAAGATATGAAGAATCTATTGAAGTAAACGTTTACAAATTAGGTCATCCGTCATCTCCTACCATCTTCTTGCCTCTATCCACATATATGGAGGAAAAAACATACTTAAGGAATACTTGTCCTCCAATTTTTCATCTCCAACCATGTACTCTAAAATCTTCAACTCATTTTTGTACCAAACTAAACACCAGTCATCACCTTATGCATTAGGCTACTGCTCTTTTATTTATTTTTAGGGACCGGTCAGGGGTCCGAATCCACTTGTTATGTTGGTAATTCCGTAATTTTAGTGTTTTCAACTTATTCTAATGTAAATGGATTAGCATATAAGACCAAAGGAAGATTAGAAACCGTATAGACCATTCATTCCAAAAAACAAAACAAAAGTATGACAGTCCAATGCTTTATTTATTAACACATTTATTTATTTATTTATTTTGGAAAGAATGATTGGAAGATTTCTTTCTCTGTAACCATGACTTAAATGTTATAATAACTGAAATTCATAAACCAACCAGTCCGATTGTTATGTTCATTAAACTATTGATCATATTAAATACTTTTTCAAATATGGTTTTAACATGTTAAAAAGGTATATGCCAGATTTTGAACATTTAAGCTATAAATTTCTGAATTACATCATTCGTTCATAAATGTGCCTTGGACCCTTGGTTTGACTGTAGTTGTTTTTATTGCCTTTTATTAGTTTAAAATTGTAAATATTTTAGTTTTAATCCATAATCTAGCTTACTTTCACTTTTGTAGATTTAGTGTTATTTTCACTTTATATGTTACATATGTTTTTTTCACTACTTACAAAAGTTAACTGATAATAATACTTATTGATAGCAATTACCGATGATAATAATACTTATATGTTACATGTGTTTTTTTCACTACTTACAAAAGTTAACTGATAATAATACTTATTGATAGCAATTACCGATGAAACCTATAAACAAAATAATTAACAAATACAAGAAAATACTCATTTTTAAGGTCTGAACAAATTTTTATAATGATCAATTCAGTATAAAATACTTTTGAACTTTTATGGATATACTTAACAAATAATATGACATAGTGAAAATATGATACCAGAAATATATAAAAATTCAATAAACAAAAGGTTAGAGGAGCCATTGGAGAAGCCCTAAGACCATCCTACTATGCATAAATGGAGAGCAAGTAATCATATTGTGTACCAACATTTCACATAAAAAGGATAAAGAAGTAATTCCATGCCTTAAGGTCTGCTGAAGTGACTTTAAAACGTCCCTTGCGCTGCACTACAGCTTCATCTGATGCATCCTCTATAGGACCAGGCGAAACAGTTAAAACACACGTGAAAATAAGGGAAAAAATTATTAGACTCATTAAAATAACAAAATAGACGGTGAATTAGCAGGTTAGTGATTGCTTACCGGAATAAGAGTTGCTTGTGTTGAACTTTTGACGACCTTGTATTGGACCACTATAACTGCGCTCGACTCGAAGTCCCCGTTTTGTAGATTCTCTTCATAGTATCAAATAAATAAATTACAACTTAGAAAAACTGTTTAAAAAATTACAAGTACATGTGCACAAAAGATACAAAATGGGAGATTGAAATTTAATCATTAATAATTTTATACCACTGTGCTGGTATTACCGACTAATATGATCTAACACAAGGAGCATCTCCCTAAGTGAAACTTAATTTGGAAGAACTAATTCTCTCATGAAATTAGCAAAAATTAAAATCCACTTTGGGATTAGACGGTAATATTTCCACTTTTTTGTAATTTTTAAAGCCAAAACAAAAAATTTCACCCACTACTAACATTACAAACTACAGATGCAGATTGAATTTCTTCCACAAGTTTCCTTATTGAATCTTTGTTGAAGGGCATTCATACAGAATCAACTAATTTCAAGAAGTACTTAAATGACGTATAATAAAGCTCGCAGACAATGAGACAAGAACTACAGTACCTCTCAAAGTCACCAACAAACTTCTTAGAAGAAAACACCTTATCTGGCACCAATGAACCACTTGAATATTTTTTTGGACTAATGATAGCTGGACGCGGCAATGATTTTTTATGTTCTAGAAGCTCAGCACCATTTCGTTCAACTTGGTCCTCGGATTTTAGTGACGATTTAATGGCGCCATGCGGCTCAATATCCAATTGATTCTCATCTCCTACAGTTGGGTTCACAGTATCCTCATCATCCGGACCAACATCAAAACATCCCCTGTATTGAAATACAACTCTGAATCAGATGATAAGAAACAAAAGCACCATTGGATTCTTCTCATTCACATGTTAGTGGTTACCAATGGAAAATCTTGCATGCCAACACTCATAAATTATCCAGCTGCCACAATTTTTATCCAGTTACTATTTTCTTTCCTTAATTACATAAAAACCAAAAAGTAAAGAAACTGATGCTATGTATGATCTTACTTGAGTGCTTGAATAGGCTTCATAGGAAAGGATGCAAATGAATCCTCCAAATTAGGAACTTCATCAATTTCATCCTGCAAGTAGCATTATTTACATTTTTGACATTAATTCAATCATGCACACAATGGTATCATATTGTCCATTCAGCACAGTGAACATGATACCTCAAGGTGGGACCCGACATCTGAATGATTATCCATCTCAGGGGATGACTGCTCTGCTGAAAATCCAACATCATTGAGTTTGTCTTGTTGCTTTGAACTTGCATTCAGATCTTCGGCGATTGAATTTTCATCATAATCCTGGATCTGCCCTCAAAAGAAAACAGGGTGATAAGGTAGAACACCAAGTATTTTTTTACAATCAAAACTGATAAAAAAATTCAAGAATACATACAAGCGCAGCCTGATTCTTCAAGTCCTCCAAATTAAAATTCCAAGCACTTATTCCTCGAATATACTCTTGCTGCATGTTACGAAATATAACCATATCAGGAAAACCAATAATATCATATAAAACAATAATGTTTGAAGCCATGTCACCTGTGATAAATGTTCTTTATTTCCATTTAGTTCACTGTTTTGTAGAAGATCTGCTTCTTTTGCCTGAAATGACACGTCAAGTAACTAGCAAAATAGATAAAAATAACAAAAATAAGATTTTGTATAAGCAAATACCTTTAGCATCCTAAAACGATCACCTAGTGGGGGAAGACCATCAAGAATGGTTCTTTGAAGATAATCAGTTGTTCGTCCATGTTTGAAAAAAGGATGCTTTAATAGCTTATCTGATGAGGGACGCTTTTTGGGTCTTTCACTAAGCAAGCAGCAACCAAATCTTTAAAAGACTGCCAAAAAAATATTATACAAAATAAAATAAGCAGGGCATCCTATATATTGTAATACTTGTGTGACACAAACCTTTGAAAATTTTTTGTCCCGCTCATAATCAAGACCTGGTGGTGCATTTTGTAGTGTCATAAGCAAAACCTGGAGAAAATGAGATAAAGCACGAAGAGTAATGAGATCTAGTTCAGTACCTCTACAATTAAATGCCATCAACAGATAAAGATTTTTATATTAATTACTTTCATTGGTGGATACTTTGAAAACGGTGCATGACCATGAGCAAGTTCAAGTGCCGTAATTCCAAATGACCAGATGTCTGCTCTGTTTACACACAGCATAGCTCTTCAGCTTATAGTTGTATACGTATAGATGACTAAAAATGATTTAATAAAACACATTCAGTAGAACAGTAACAAGTATATGTACATATATATCACCACTTACTTAAAGTCGTATCCATGCAGTTGCTGCATTACCTCTGGCGCCATCCTAAGGAAAACATTATTGAGATGTGAAATAACCACATAACAATAGGCAAGATGCAAAGGACAAGAAATGAAACATACCAGCAAGGAGTTCCCACAAAGGTATTTCTAGAACGCTGCCTATCCCCGGTATCAAACATGCATGCAGACACTCCAAAATCAGCTAACTTTATGGAACCATCATTATCAACTAGTATATTCCCAGCCTGAAATGAACTAACCAAGATTATTTCATGTGACTGAATAGTGCAATTGAAATCTAATAGATCCTCCTACAAGAATCAAGTGCAAAACCTTAACATCTCTGTGAATATGCCCATGTGCATGAAGATAGACCAAGGCTTTAAGGACCTCTCGAAGCACTGTAGCAATAACTGGCTCTTCAAACCTTCTGGGTACGTAGTTTTCATTATATGGAGACAGGATCCCCCAGCCATAAATGGCATGACCACCCAAAGGTTGTGACCAGTTGTGAAAGAACAATACGACCGTAATAAATTTGGGTGATTGATCAAGCTCATGGTCTGTACCTCACGACGGATCCCATCCTATTTTAATTAAAACAGGATCTTAGAAAAACAGAAAATGGGATGTATTATTGAAAGCATTAAGATACAAATTTGATTACATTTGAAATATCTTTTTGACAAAAATTAAAGGTCATGCAAGGCATAGTAACTAAGGTCATTTCATTAGCCCCAAATCATAAGAAAATTTTAATGGATTCATTTATGCTATTTCAAAAGGAAATGGAGTGTATTGCAACCCATGATTCTTACTGAAATCCTTAAAGATACTGATACCCTTTCTGGCTAAGATCAAGTGTGCAAAACTATAGATTAACAAAAGTTATTGTGAACGAAAAACTTGTGGATCGAAATCTTTTTGGAGCCTTCTACAGTTACTGCACCAAAACATGCTGAATAAAAAGAATATAGATGACATTTTTATAGCATCCATACCATGTTGATTGTCTCAAAGGCAGTTACAATTACAATGGCTTCAGTGAAGGCAGTTTTGTCATTTCACTGTTTTGGGAACAGTTTATAGGGCAACCAGTGGAACTTACATGGTTAGGGTTACAAAGTACAATTGTTCAACTTTTATCTGTAAACCTACGTTAAGAAACTGAATGGACTGCTTTCATATACATAAAACTTCACTAAACCATAATATTGCAATGGTTGAATTTGCAGGAGTCAAATTTATCAAGTATGATATAAACCAACATACCAGGTCATTATTACACTTTTCCAAATCAAGAACCTTGATCGCGACTATCTTGTTCAATGGTACACAGAGTGCCCTGTACACGGAGGCACTGACCCCTTCACCAACTTCCTCATATAGCTTGTAATCCTCTGCATTGACAGGAAACTTCTCCTTTGGTGCTTCCATGTTTTGTCTTCTAAATCATAAGCATAAAACCTTTGCTACCAAAAGATGCCCTTAACATATAGAGTTGCTAGTCAACTTGATGGTCAATTCTCTTCAACATGGTAACATTGCATTTTTAGTTGGAATATAACTTATAACTCCAGTGCTTTCATCAGGGCCACATTAAGGTCCTTAAGATATCATGTCTTCAAGGCTACCACCAAATGATGACCTCAGCAAATATAAGACGGTAGATTTTTATCTTTGATAAATAAAAACACTAACTTCAAACTAAGTTAAGCAGACTGAACAATCTGCCAATGTGAGCTGACGATTAATTTACTAAGTTAACAGTAGAGATGCTCGTATCTCTATAGAGATGCTCATATCTCTATGGAGTTGCTTTATGTAACTGCTTGATATTTTATAATGTTTGACAAAGCGTCCTAAGAGAAAATTTGATGAAGCATGACTCCTGTAACATTAGAAAGAAAAACACTGTTAAGAAAGCAAAAAAACAATATGCATTTTTTTTCTATAATGTACTCCATAAGGCAGAGGTCATAATAGGAAACTAATCTAACAACGTGTATTCATCTAAATTAAAGAGAAAAAAACAACATCTTATAACTAAAACTGGGCCTTTAGCAATTAGGTTAAGGCAATGCCAAAATGGATGTTACACAAAAACCAGTTTCAAAGCTGTCATCAATATCTCAAACACAATCTATAACCAATTTCTTACGAATCTGCAACAATATCCACTAATCCTGTATAAGAAACATAAGTCTGTCCTCTATTCAAAACTTATGTAGCACAATTTGCTGATAGAAACCTCAAACTATCAAAGATCCATATCATAAATCAGCAATGTCAAAGAAACCAAAACGCTCCCTAAACATTCATCTTCCTCCACCACTTCCCAGAGCAAAATCTCAAGCTATATTTCTCTTACAACCATCTCAAACAGCTAGCAAAACGTAATCCATTGACTAATGTCGACATTACTCTCCTAAGTAAGCACAATTTCCCAATCACCGACAGGAACATCAAAATCACCTAAAACTCACGATCCCTACCTTCAATTTCACAAACTAACTCCGATAACAACTAATCAACTCACAACACCTGAACATCCACACAGTTCAGTCAATCAGACATCAATTTCTGCAAATCAACTTGAAAATGAACTAATTAGTCAATCAAACATCAATCAAAAGAAGAGCATATGTAGAATCAATAACAACCAGGTACGGACCTAGGGTTTCGCAGACAGAGAAAAAGGTCGTTCGGCAGTAAACTGGTGGAAAGTGAAGTGAATTTTGAGCATGAAATCTTGTGCAGCAAATGGAAAAACGACGTCGTAATGGAAACAGATAAGCCTTCGGCTAATCCGCCATAGCCAGCCGGTATGAAAGGAGAATCGTAGGGAACAGCTGTCGTATACGACGACTTCAGATCGAACCTTCACTGTTAAACACACAACAAATAATAGTATCGAAATTATTAGATCACTTCACAATTCACACTTGTATGTTTAAAAATTAAACAATAATATAATATACATTCAGTTGAGTTATATTATAATAAATTAATTGATTAGTTTATATATTAAAATGGTTTTCCGAAGTGTAAAATCATACTTTCATCTAATTATTTGATATATAAGTAATAAAATCATACTTTCATCTGGTTATTTGAGATGGAGTCACTCTATCGGTTGGTTGGACTAGAAACCGGTTATATAATTAAATTTTTTATGACTCTTGAAATGAATTGCCTGGTTATGATCGGACAAGTTGAACCGATGAATCGGAGTGTTGGTTGGATTGGATTTTTAAATTTTTTATTTTGCTTTTTATTACCACCCCTACTTTAAACTCTATATACTTTGTTTAATACATATATCATATTTGGTATAAATCCACACAAAAAGTTAAAATAGTTTTATATTGTAATTAAATTAACAATATTACATAGCTTTTATGATATTCATGACATCACTTGGTTTTTAAAACCAAATTTAATGACTAAGCTAGTAAGACGACATGACTAGTTGAAAATTATAAAAGATATAGTTTACATACTCGGTATTTTACTAAATCCATCGTGTTTTACATTTTATAGTTATTACTTGGTATTTAAATTCAAGTTTTCAGAATAACCTTTTCATTTTATTTTTTTGGTTTCCAAACATACACATTTTTAGAATTTTTTTAAAATTCAAACTATGATATTAATATTAGCCATATTTTTTTCTGAAAATTATTCTCGAATGAATTTATTTCCCATTTTATACGGAAAATAATGCACAATATATTGTTTAAGAATAATGCAATTTGTAGTGGAGACCATGTGAGCGTTGATGTGGTTTGAAACTTTGGATAGCAATAGATTGTAATCTGGATGGCACCATTTCTGTCCATTTTCATTTGTTTAATATCTATATCTATAATATTCTTTTCTAATATATACTTTTAAGTTTTATTGTTTGATTCGTTTTATTATAATATATGATTTTTAAGCGTGCGGTTTCAGATATGAACACGACATGAAAATAATTAAATTTTGAGTAGACTGATATGATCGGTTTATTAAGCAGATCAAACTGAACATGTCACATTTAATTAACAGGTCTACACGAAAGTTAATGATTTAATTTGTTAACCTCTTTTAAAATTTGTAAGTTTGATATTTTTGTTTATTTTTCCTTTCCTTGTAACTATTCATTTCCAGAATGATGACTAACGAGTATTATAAACTCGCACACTGTGACGGAAATACGACTAGATTGACATTCGACATTAAAAAAACCCTAGACCAATGTTAACTCAACGATACTTGCTTTTTGTGACGAATGCGTAAAACCATAAAAAGATAATGTCAAAAGGTTATCACGGATCCGCACTTAAAAGAGAGCACATACTATATACGTAACTTATTCTATTGAATGCGTCTGAGATAAATTATAGAGGCAATTTCATATATAACCCTACAAACTTGAAAAAAATATCGTATATACTCAATCAAAACTGAAAATATCGTACATGCCTTTCAAACTAGTTAAAATATCATATATAACCATTTTATTAAAAACAATATCAGATATGACTATTTTACCCTTACTCGTCTAAAACATTAAAAATCATATTTACCCATGTTTAATTCTAAAAATTATATATTTTCCCATAAACAATAGATCTAAAGGTATAAAAATTTACGTGCTTACATACTAGAGTGTAGGTGATTCATTCAAACCCGAGTTACAGTTCCTTACAATATAACGACCCAATACAATGAAAACATCTTATGTACTCACTATTGGTAATTGAATCATAAACTCAAACGTTGGTATTATAGATCTATTTGCGATAATCCGCATCATCTTTCTCTATTTTTATCACTGTTATTTTTAAATCGATCATCATCTAATACTTAAGTTGCGAAAAGCTATATATCCAATTTACAAATGAACAAAATCAATACACCACAAATTAACTTGGAAATCAATTCGTTGTTAATATTCAAATGACCATGAGTTGAACAATACAAATAAACAATAATAGCTAGTTTAAACAGAAATTCAAAATAAATCAAGCAAAAATTAAAACTTTTGGTTGGCATCAATTACTTATTGTTAAAAATCATATAAGTGGAAGTCAAAATAAATCATTATTATCAAACTTGTTAACTTGGTTACACGATCTTTATCGAACTCGTCATTTCATCGTCACCGTAAGTTTGGAAGATGTAAACTATAGAACTAGGTTATAAAAGATAATACAGGGATGGGGTAATATGATCATAAAATAAAAAAAAAATAGACTTAAACTGGGTATATATAATATTTTTAGTTTTTTTAAGTATGTATGATGTTTTTTAAGTTTACGAAGGCATATACGAAATTAACCCTAAATAAAATGCTCTTAGCATTTAACAAACAAAAGTGTTAAAAATATAATTAAACTCTGTACTTAATTTAAAATAGAGTTAAATTCAATTTTACTTCTTGAGATTTGTAAAAAATAAATATTTTTCTTCAAAAGATTAAAAATATCAATTTAACTCCAAAAGTTTCATAAATTATTTTAATTTCACTTCAAAAATTTCATTAGTTGTTTCAACTTTATCCAATTATTTAAAACTTTTGGAGTTAAATTGAAATGATATATGAAACTTTTAAAGGTAAATTGATATATTTAATTTTTTGAAGGAAAATAGCTACTTTAGTCAAACCTTAAGGAGTAAAACTGAAATTAACTTTTTAAAATAAAACCCATAAAGTACAAATAAGTTTAATATTTGGAATTAACATTACATTTTTATAATTATCAAATTAAAAAAGTTGAACTAATAAACAATACTTATAAAAAAAGCTTTTAGAATAAAAATATGTGCAATCCTGAATATTTTGTTTGCGCGGAAGTAATCAGACCACTAAACCAAAGTTTTTCATACGAAGTTCAGCACATAACCATTAGGCTGACTAAATGTTTAGTGTGTGGAGTTATTTAATGAGTCATAAAAAATTATAAAAAATTATACCAAAGAATAAGAACCAAACTGATCGAAATAAAATCTACCGGAATCGAACCTGAGGGGGCTAATCAAAGCGGAGAGTTTTTAACCACTACAGTTACCAATGCTTTTGTTTATAATGCAGTTCCTAATATTTCGGTGGCCCAAACATTTTCCCAACAAGTTCATTATTTAATTATAACTATCCTTCAAAAGTTCCATTTGGTTCATCTAATTTACATAAGGTCAACAAAAAATATAAATAAATATTGATACGAGTTAGAATGTGTGCAATACACACTCGTTCAAGATTATTTTAATTTCAGGCACTAACAAATCTAAAAGTTCACGAGGACGCTAGCATCAACTTTGTTCAATAATAAGTGTGCACCTGCAGCAACTTGGCCTATTAGCAATAATTGTGCATCATCAACTTAGGCAATCAACAATAACTAAGCTACTTAGTTACCGGTAATGGTAATCGAGTAATGATCAACTGTTTTACCATGCTCTCATGAAAAGTTGTGTCGTTTCATGACAATCATTGAAACTAATTTTGTGAGGGTTCCTTGTAATGAAACGTATATCTTTGCTCATTTTTTTACAGCATAATGTCCCATACTCAACGGCGGAGGATAGTGGGGGCCTGGGGGGCCGCCGCCCCCCCTCTTTTTTCCATCGGTAATGTTAAATTTTAGTCCGTTAATGTAAATTTTTGGCCCAGTAGTGTAAATTTTTGTATAAATATCGAGTTCGCCCTCCCTAATATAGGGGTGTAGCCTTCAGGTTATTATATATTTGACTAGCTTTAGTTACTCCTGTATTACACGGAAGTGTGAAGAGTTAATTATTAAATAACATAAAAGTAAAAATAAAGTCAAATGTATTATATATTAAATAAGACATAACAACTTTGATTATAAGGTTACAAATGGGCAAAAACATTCTTGTAAACTACATTTGTAGTAACATTAGTAGGTTTACACTCATTATCTAAAGCTAAAATCTTCAATCCATCTTTACTCTTAACCTGTGACAAGATGTCATAAAGCTGATCATGCGTAAAAATAAGCTCTTTCATGTATAAACCGACATTTGACAGAGATTGACCTTAACTTTTGTTTATTGTCATAGCGAAATATACAGTCAAAGAAAACTGTTTTCTTTTAGACTTAAAAGGAATACTTTTGACGGGTCAAATCGTGAGCTAGATATTAAGTGGGTGTGAGGATATTAGTATGAAGAAATTCAGATTTGAATAATATACACTGGAAAGTTATGTGCAATAATTAGATCAATTTCAAATTATTTTGACACTATAATCAAATATAGAGATATAGTATTGAATCGGGTTGGATCGGGCTATAAATATTCATAATATCTCTGATTAATTGTTGATTATTATTTATTTAATACCAACTTTAGTAAACCCGTGTATTATACGGGTTGAAAAAATAAAATAATAAATATAATAAAATTTTTATGAAGTACAAAATGATAATATAAAATAAAGTATTATTAAAATTACATATGAGTAATAACTATAAGTAATAAAATAACAATATTAATTTTTAGACTTTCTTTCCAAAAAACATTTTTTTCAAAACAAACCGTATTAAAAATGTTATATTTTAAATTTTTTTATTATAACTCCTAATTATAATTATTTTTAGTTTATAAAAAAATTACTTTTTAAAAATATCAATTTTAAAATATTTTATATTTTAAAAAAAGTTAGATGTTTTAGAAAAAAATTTGATTGTGTAAAAAATTATTTTCCATAAATAACTTTAATAAAAAGACATATTTCTTAATTATTAAAAAAAGTAATCTAAAAAAGAATTAAAATTATTTAATATTTCTTAATTTAGGTAATTATTTAAGATGAGAGAGAGACTGAAAAAATAAACTTCGAGGGCCTAAAAATATGCTAAATGTTCCTCTAAATTACTCTTTTAGCATTATATATAGATATAGATTTTATGCCTCTAAACGCAATGGTATTGATTCAGAATCATCAACTTCTTTAACTAATATTGTATACGGGTATGTTATTATCAGTAAATATCCGTTTTCAAAGATCATAGTCATGAAGAATGATTGTCTTATTATTATTGTACTCGCTTCCATACAACACCACATGATACATTCTTCTGCCGCAACATGTTGTATTATACTAACTGAGATTGCAAACAAAAGTTGGTGTTGGTATGACGGTTTGTTCCATGCCTATTTACCCATTTACCATGAGTTCGAACCATATTGCTGATTTGGTTTAAATTCCCACAATCCAATGTGTATTTCAAAAGAATTTAATTTCAGTTTTCTAGTGACCATTAAGTTTTGATAAAAACTTTATCTAAAATTGAATTATCGTTGTGACATACTTATTTTTATCTAAGTTAGAGTATAGCTTTATTTATAATCGAGCTGTGTTAACACGGGTTTCCCACCACATCACGCGGGTATAACCGACTCGTTAAATGTAATTTATATTTTAACTAGTTGATGTTGCCGCAAGTTGCAACAAAGACTTAAACGTTGTTAAATGTCATTTACTTGGAAATATGTGTAATAGTTTGGAAAAACAATGGCATTATACATTTAAAAGAAAAACACATACATCCATGCACCTATAATGTAAAGAAGAGGGTTGTTGGAAATGAGGTATATATGGAATTAACATATTCAATCCATATACCTAGAAGAGGAAATATTGGCGGTGATTATTAGCTAGAGTTTGAGAGGACTTAATAATTTAATTCAAATCATAGATCTGAATTACTTAGACAACACTGTTAACCCTGATCCCATCAGATTTTAACAACATAGCGCCTTAGACTTAATCTAGAAATATTGTTCATAAAAATCTGTTATCGGTCCTGAAAAAATTACTTTGTTGTTTTTGGTTTATATAAAAATAAAAATATTATATGGTAAGTATGATAAGACAATATATTTATTGACTAAGTGGCAAACAATAAAAGAAAAATATTTGTAATGACAGTCACATATGCATTAAAACACATTCAAATTTTACAGTCACATATGTCATTTAGACCAAAAGCCAACCATTTAGTTTAAAACACATTGTTTAAGTCCAACTTCACACGTGCACATCTCAACCATAAACAAAAGGCCGTTCCAGTATTCGAGACAATGCCCACCTTCTACCGTGGAGCTTTTCCTAACATGTGTAAAAACAACCACATTAGACATATTAAAATCAAATTGAAAATCTTTAAATCACACTGAATGTATGAATCCAAACAGCAAACTAAAACAACAAAAGCAAACACATTTCTTGCACATTGGTAGCTAGGTAATAAAAATGTTTTCCAATACAATTAAACAAAGTGGGAGGAAAAAATATAAAATAGCCAAACTTAGATAAGTGAACAAATTGCTATTATTATGATTGCGTGAATAGAAACAAATAAGGCTAAAGCTTGAAGCATAAAGAATAAACAAATTACAAAAGGGCAGTTTTTCTGCATAAAAAAAAGATAGACATCACCCACCCTACATTAAGAGGCAAAATCTTGTATTATGCTTTCATGCAAAACAAAGTGTTTTGCAAACTCGAATGAAATGAAACATAAAGGTAGTGATGATGAATTTGTAAACTTATAGCAAGGCAGAAGAATATAAATTTGTGTAACTCGTATTTATGTATTAACTTTTAAAATGTAGTATAAGATTTAGCACCAAATTAAAGAGTAACAATTATATACCACTTTAGGTGTCACAACGTAAAAGAGTGATGCAATTTTGGTATAATTTTGAATGAAATAAGATCAAGCAGTGTATATTACTTGAAACCAACATCTCACCAATAAGTATTGCATGTAGTTTATGGAAAAAAAGCAAAGAACACATCATGTATGAGGTGAACCATAAATTACACAAACCTTTAATGCTTAATACCACCAAATCAATAAACGTAATTTAAATTGAAAACAACGATCTGATGCAACAAAAATGCACCTTTTTGCAGATGTGAAAAGAACACAAACTAACTAACAATAGCATCAGATTAAACAAAAAGCACCCTTTAAGAGTATGAGTAGATCTGTTTGGTGTTGGTACTTTTTACAAATTTAAACCACCAAAAATTTCTACAACCTATATGTTTTATTTTATGTAAATGTCTAAATTTTGAGAAAGCAAACATGAAGTAGGGAATCGAGTAGATGGTATTTCCTATCGAGTGTTGGCCAGCTTTTTGCAGATTTAAACCAGTAACTACTTGTGCAACCCTATCTGTTTTAATTAATTATTTTGATATAGTTTATAGCAAACTCAAGGTATATTTCTGTTTTATTTAGTTAACATGAAGTAGGGAATTTGGATGTGTCAATTTCTCTAGGATATACATCAATAAGCGATGAACATTTCATTTGTCAATTTAGGCTTTTGCTATCACAGAATACATCCTAATTTATCAAATCTTTTTGTTAAGTAAATTTAGTTATATGAAAGTAGCAACAAAGATGACCCATATTACATAAATAATAGTAGCAACAATTTAACCAACAGTTACACAAAATATGCATAAAATAGAACACATTTTGTACAAATTAACCAACAATTACACAAAAATATGCATAAAATGTTGGTAATTTAGTGTTATCAACGGGTATTTTAGTGTATTGGATTAACTTGTTGATCGAGAAAATAATATTAGATATTAAACAAGTTAAGTGTCGCGGGAGTGTGAGCTCGGTTTAGTTCGAAATGTTATTTGGATGTTGTAATTAATATTGGTCTTAAGTAGATAAGTTACTTAGGTTAATTAACATTAGTTGGGTTAATTAACATTAGGCCTTTTTGTTTGGACCGTATAAGACAACAAGTTTATAAATTGTGGGTTTTGGACTTTTGGATGAGTGGCACAAAACAAAAAGAGGGAAATGACAGAAGGTTCTATGGCCTTCTTTTATTTCTTTCACTCCATCAAAAACAGAGAAAAAAAGAAACATACGGTTACAAGAAGTTTAAAAAAAACATCATAGATTCAAACAAATTCGACTCCATCCAGAAATCTCTGTCTAATCCGATAAATCAATCGCTAGTAACCCGCGAAATATGTTTATCTTATAGTGTTTCGATTCAGAGATTGATCTAGGTTTGGTTATTTGAAGATTTACATTCAAGTTCCAGAATTCGTCTAAGTGTCAGGTTTGTTTATTTGGTTAGTTTTTACGATCTTATTATGCTTGATTTCTTGTTCTAAATACAACAAGATAAACCTATTTAAGGTTATGTTGATTTGATTATTTACGTTTCTGGGTTTGTTTGGGTTATATGTTCCATTGTTCCTTGTTTTGTTTCCGTTCGCAAGGAAGGGTCTATTCGACTGACACCATCGTCTCCTGTCAAAGATTTTCGGTGGATTGGTGGTTAATCGCTTGTTTTTCTCCAGCGAACTTTTCCGGTGGTGAATATCGATTTTTATTAACCTCCGATGATGGGATACTATAGTGGAAAAACTTAACGTATTACAGATTATCAATGGATTAAAAATCCATTAAGAATTCGGGTCGACCCATTTCGCATCTGACGGTAAACGGGTCGGGTGTTAACCTGATCGGAGTCTCCAGATCGGAGATCGTAATTAACGTTCTGTTGTAGCCGGAAGTTTCAGATTCCGATCACTGGATGATGAAGATTACAAGCGATGGTAATCTCGTTGTTATGCAATATACGAATAATAATTTGGTGACGGCTTTCATGACGTCGGTGGACAGTTCCTGGACTCCGTTCCGATGCGGGAAACTTGGGGTTTGTTCCGCCGGCGGTTGTTCATGTCCGGAGGGGTTTCGTTGTGCTCCGGCGATAAATTTCGGTTGCTTGTTGTCGGGGATAATTCACTTTTGTTGCCGGAATACTGTGGTGGTGATCGGAACTTGTATGAAATATTTTCCAATTGATTTCACAAACTCAATCAAAACCAATATTAAATTATCATCATGCGAAGCAAATAGCAAATTGTTCATGTTTAGCTTTCTTCATCAAAGCAATTTCTTTATCAAGAGATCACATCAGTGCATCAAATTACAATTTTCCGATGGTGGGTTTGGTGTTAATTGTGGCAATTGGAATTCTACTGATCTCAATATTGGCAATTTGAAAAAAAATAAAATAAAATAAAGAGTTAAATGCGTTTTACGTCCTTGAGGTTTCATAGAAATTGCCATTTGAATCCAAAAGTTTAAAATGTTGTCATTTGCATCCAAAGGTTTCACTAAAATTGCCATTTGAATCCATTTGGCTACACCTAACTAACACGGTTAACTTTTTCCGTTAAGTTTCCAACATGAGAGTTATTTTAATCAAAAAAATTACAAAATAAAGAAACAACTCACGTGAGGGTTTTTATATGTTTAGTATCTTTTAATAATTACAGTTATGATTTGACTCTATAATAGTCTTTTACTATTTTGTCTTGTTAATGTATTTTAGTTTAGTAATTATATTACTTTTGCTCGTTTTATTAAACATAGATTTCTTTAGTTTAAAGCTTAGTTACGGTTACGATGATTGATGTTTTATGATTATTATTCATGGGGGTTAATGTCATATTATTAATTGTTCTTATATATTTACGATAATCTATCTTTTATTGTTATGATTCAAATAATTTATATTATATGACTTGTGCAGGACCGGTAAGGGTACTTAACACTTAGTTTCACACTGAGCAGAGATCTTAGATCACTTAACAATTCAAATAGGGAACTGGTAACTAGAGATATATGATACTAAGAACATAAGTAAATTAAAGAGACAGAACTAAGAACAACACAAGAACACAAGATTGGTTTTCAAGAATGTTGTATATTGATCTCAAGTTCTTTTACAAGTGTTGCAAAGCATTTAGAAATTACAAGGACCTGAGACACTTTTATACTACAACCTATAACCGTCACTTACATGTAAAGACAGTTGGAATTTGACTAATCTGGACAACAAGATCAATCTATAGTCAAAAGGCAGATTGCCTTTTGACTAGTGACTTTTCCTAATACAAACAGTCTACAAAACAAGTAAGATAAGTTACAGACAAAGACCATTCCTACTTTTTAATAAAGCATGGAAGTTTCACCAACTTGTGTAAAGTAGGTGAACCACCAGAGCAGGCAACGGAGAGTGTGCTAGCTTTATCAAAAGTTGATTCAGAGAAAGCATATTTCTCTGTCCTCTGAAGAAATCAGTCTTCACAGCTTTGGAAGACTTTGTCTCTGAAGCTTCTGAAGATTTCATCTTTGGCTTCGGAAGATGTTGGTCTTTGGCTTTGAAAGATTTCACACTTAGAATATTTTTCTGTTTGAGTGTGAAACTTCCGAAGTAACTCCTTCTGAACTGTTAGCTCCGGAAGATCTTACACTTAGTCACATTTGAGAGTGTAAGACTTCTAAAGCTAGTTCATCTTTGTTCCTTAGTGCATGCATGGAAGACTTGGTTGTTCTGGCTTGTTGGTTGCGTCAGCCTCATAATCTTCAGATGATCTTACAACTTGTTTATTTATATATAAATATTTGTGTTTTGTATGTTTTATAAAGTTAGAAATGAATCACTTTTAGTTAGTTATACTTATATTTTTATTTTATATAATATGATGTTCAGAGATGTATTTCTTGATGAAATAAAAAAAAAGTTGACCTATCATTCATGGTAAATTAAAATCGCAATGGTAATTACCAAGAATACTGAATGCCTAAAACTTATCACGTAGAGCTGATTTTTTATTTTGTAATTATTTTGACTAAAATAACTCTAATTTAGGAAACTTAACGGAAAAAACTTAACGACGTTAATTAGGAGTAGTTAAGTGGATTCAAATGGCAATTTTTTTAAAACTTTTGGATGCAAATGGTAAAATTTAAACCTTTGGATTCAAATGACAATTTATATAAAACCTCAGGGATGTAAAATACATTTAACTCTAAAATAAATAAAATAACTAGATTGAATTCAGAATAAAGTTGTAAGCTATTTTGGCAGATTTGGAAAATAGTACCAGATTTTATTGTTAATATTATTTGGTCAAATCGTGGATTATAAAACTGATTTTGGTTACTTATTTTGTCACCAACACAATCAAACCTATTTGATTTTATATGGCCACCGGAGAACCAATTCGTGATATGTCGAATAAGTTTGTTAAGTTAGACTGATTTGATGGTCAAAGATTTTACAAGTTAAAAAGAAGAGGTGCAATCTACATCTTCAATTAATATGGTTGTGCTTAGGGATGAGCGTTTGGTACCCAGTACCCAGTACCCGTACCGGTACTCGTACCTTACCGGTACCGATACCCAACTGGTACCGAAAATATGTATAAGGTACCGGTACCGGTACTTGATTTTCTTATATTTCGGAATCGGTACTAACCGGTACCGGTACTTTACCCAAAAATCCCGTATAGTCCCGCTAGTACCCGAATACAAATAGGTTATTTTGAAATTTATATTTTGTTTTATAATACTTTTCACCCCATCAACTAGTATTCTGTTTTGACTTTTAAGGGTAATTTTTTTTAATATCATTCTTCTTACTTCACTACAATGTCAAGAGATATACTATTTATGATTTTCATAAAAATGAATAGTGGACTAGTGTGTGAACTGAGTTAGCAGTAAATGAGGAAAGTAAAGAACTATCATTTTATGTGGATGTTTTTTTTATATTTTATTTTTATATAGTTATTATAAACTTTTAGAGGTATTGGGAACCAAACATGTACCAGTAACGGGTACCAAACATGTACTGGTAACGGTTACAAAAACATGTACTGGGTAATGTAACCAAACATGCACCATGTAGCAAGCCTAAAAAATAATGTTGTGGAGGTAACGAGTATAAAAAAGGTACCGGGTACCTAAATACCGGTACTGTACCGGTACCGGTACCTGTACCCATATACCAAATTCGGTACATGTACCCATATACCAAATTTGGTACCGGTACCGGTACTCGTTTTTTATAAGATTCGGGACCGAGTACTTTCGGTAACGGTACCGGTTCGGTACGGGTACGGTATCGGTTCGGTACGGGTACGGTACCGAGCTCATCCCTAGCTGTGCTTAATAAGAAATCCAAGAAGTTCAACAAGTTTAAGGAAAATTAAAGGAAGTTTAACTAGGATAATAATCAATTCAAAATGAGTTGAAATTGTCTTGTTGGAGACGTGATAAACAAGGACATCTCAAGAAATATTGACGAGTGAAGCTTGCAGGTGGAAACAAGCCTAATGCGGTGGGTCCTAGTGGATCAAAAGACCCAAATACTCTACAAGGTATGCATATTAACTCTACTTTTGTACTTGATTTAATGACTCATTCGGGACATGTTAATTATTCACATAACACAAAAAATTGTATTTGATTCAAACAAAAAAAGTTTATTTTACAATTTGGACAATAAACAAATAAATGGTGATGGTTTTAAATCAAAATAAAGAATGAAGTCAAGTTTATTAATTCAAATAATAACTAGAATAAATTTTCTATGAAAAGAGATCAAATAACTTTATGTCGAGAAAGAACAAAGAACTTATCCAATGTTTTAATTGGATTAAACTGAATATGGGCTAGAATTGTTACATTTGATTAAATGGAAAAATACATAATTCAAAAAATTGATATAATATATAAGCAGCCCATTGTCTTAAAACTTTATTCGAGTATTCTTCAAATAAAAAGGTTTGTTGGGTTTTATTGTAATCATTTTAAATAAGCTTTCTCTCGGGAATTATTTGGTGCAATTTGAATTAATCTTGATTGGAATTTAGTGATCTTAGTATAATGTTGTTGTACATTGAAATGAAAGATACGAGGGAGGTAGAATTAATCTTTGGGATAAGGATTAATTGAAGTACCAATGGTATCTTCATAACATAGTTTTATTATATTGAGAATGTGTTAAAAAAATCATTTTAATTGTTCTCTTGTCAATACCCTCATGAATCCTAGCATTAGGCTTGTGACTAATTCAAGTAGTTCAATGTCACAATTAGAGTATTCAAAGGCCATTGAATGTCTGATTATGCTATGATTAGCAAAAGACATGACATAGCTTTTGCTATTGGTAAGTTGAACAGATTTACTAATAAACCTAGTGCTCAGCATCAGCAAGCGGTACACAGATTGTTTAAGTACCTAAAAGAAATCATGAATTATGATTTGTATTATTAAGGTTTTCCTTCAGTCGTAAAAGGGTATTTAGATGCAAGTTGTATCATGAATATGAAAGATTATTCTTCTACAAGTGGATAGGTATTCCTTCTTGATAGGGAAGTTAAATCTTGGGCTTCAAAGAAGCAAATTGCATCACTAGTTCGCCAATAGAATCTGAGTTTGTAGCTTTGGCAATTTGATCTTCAAGATTCCAATATGGTTAAAACTGATATCACCAATCTCTATCAAATATGATAATGCTGGTTAAGGATTATAGTCAGATGTATAATGAAAGGTCTAGACCGTTATGTATTATACATAGCATGATTTATGAGCTCATCATGCATGGTGTGATGTCTATTGAATTATTAAGATATAAGTATATTTTAACTGATTATCTAACTAAAGAGTTAGGAAGAGATCTCGTGCATAAATCAGTTATAGGGATGGGTATAAAGTCCAATTTTAATATCTTATGTCAAGACGCCCAATTCTCATCTAATACAACGTTTGATGCTGAATTCAATGTGGTAAGCTTGTCATAAAGATGTTGGAACAGATTAGCATAGTCATCCCAAAGTATGTGTTCAGACTGCAAGATAAAGGAAGTTGAATTTAATTTCTTAATAATTCATTGATAAATTACAGTGCAGGTGCAAGAATAATAAACTACCTATAAAAAAAAGAAGTTTAGCTGCTTCAAGAAGCTTTGTACTTGAGCTTTAATATATTCTTTGAAGGATTAGAACACAGGCTAGTAAAACATTATGTCAAGTGGAGTTAGAATTTGTAAACGTATATGTATGTTACCTACAAGTATTTAAATGGATAACTTGGGTTCAATCCATTGTGATACCCGGTTATTCTAATATTTGTATCATGTAATGTACTAAAGTGAAAATTCAATCCGTAGGACATTTTCATTTATGTATACGTTTGTGTTTTTATGAGAATGGTTAAGTTAATCATGGATATCACTAATGGGGGAGGATTGTTGGTAATTCTAGTGTTATCAACGAGTATTTTAGTGTATTGGATTAACTTGTTGTTCGAGAAAATAATATTAGAGATTAAACGAGTTAGGTGTCGTGAGAGTGCGAGCTCGGTTTAGTTCGAAATGTTATTTGGATGTTGTAATTAATATTGGGCTTAAGTAGATAAGTTACTTAGGTTAATTAACATTAGTTGGGTTAATTAACATTGGGCTTTTTTGTTTGGATCGTATAAGACAACAAGTTTATAAATTGTGGGTTTTGGACTTTTGGATGAGTGGTCACAAAACAAAAAGAGGGAAACGACAGAAGGTTCTATGGTCTTCTATTATTTCTTTCACTCAATCAAAAATAGAGAAAAGAAGAAACATATGGTTACAAGAAGTTTAAAAAAAACATCATAGATTCAAACAAATTCGACTTCATCCAGAAATCTCTGTCTAATCCGATAAATCAATCGCGAGTAACCCACGAAATAGGTTTATCTAATAGTGTTTCGATTTAGAGATTGATCCAGGTTTGGTTATTTGAAGATTTACATTCAAGTTCCAGAATTCATTTAAGTGTCAGGTTTGTTTATTTGGTTAGTTTTCGCGCTCTTATTTTGTTTGATTTCTTGTTCTAGGCTTCTGGCTATGCAATTATTGAAGAGTACCATGTCCGTATTGGAGACAATGGGTGAAGAAATGCGAAGAAGAGAAAGGAGTAAATATGAAAAAGATAAAAGGATGGATAGGTGGCATGGAAGAAGACGGTTGTAGACGGAAAAAGGATAACGGAAGGAACGAACGTTCTCCAGACGTTGAATGTGAAACATTGGTTAAAAAGGGAAGGAAAGAAAATGTTAAAGTATCGTTAAGTTGTTTTTTGTAATTTATCTTCATACTCTAATAAAATGGTAAATGAGGGTGCCACGTGTCAGCACCACATTTATTCTCATCAATTTTTTTCCGGATCTCTCTCTTATTAAATAATTACATTAATTACTAATAATATTATTTATTTATTTTATATTATAATTAGTTTTTTAATAAATTAAGAAATAGATCTTTTTATTAATTTTATTTCTATAGAAATAGTTTTTCATAAAAAGAATTTTTTCTAAAAAAACGAAACTATTCTTACATAATATTTTAAAAGTGGTTTTTTAAAGTAAATTTTTTATAAAACAAAAATAATTAAAATAGGAAGTTATAGTAAGAAATTTTTAAAAATAAAAATATTCTAAAACGTTATTTTGATACAAAATGTTTAATTTATCTTTAAAAAAATTAAAAAGTTTGTGTTAATGTTTTATTACTTATAGTTATTACTCATACGTAATTCCAATCATATCATGTCCCAGTATATCGCCTTATAATTAATAAGTTTTATTCTATATAATATTTTATTTATTTATCCGTGTAATACACGAGTTTACTAAAGCTAGTATAATATAATAATTATTCTGTACTAAATACTTGAGAATAATGAATATTAAAACAAAACTTTTATAACTAGGCTTGGATAAATATAAGATTTAAAATCATTTTCTTAAGGTCTAAAAATTTTATTTAAAAAAACCATCATCAAAATTTCAATTTAGAAGTTGTGATTATTTAAAAAAAAATAATATTTTGACTCTTAGGATATTATTATCAATTAAATGAAAATTTATTTATTTCAAAAAGATTAATAAATTTATAAAATTTGACCTAATTGATTTTTATGTATATTCTTAAACATAAGATTGAAATTTAGAAGTAAGTTTGAAAAGTTTAACATGATTGATTTTTTATTTAATATAATAGGTTATTATGGTATGACATGTAGGCAAACCAAAATACTTATTTATTAATATGTCTTGTTGTTGCTGCTACTACTAGTGGAATGTCCGCGCGTTGTTACGGGTGCAATGCCTTTTATTCAATTGATCCTAAAAATTGATTTAGTAGGATTAATACTAGCTAGATGCTATAGCGTGAGTTGTAGAGAATCGATTCTGAACATTGAAACTTAGACAAAAAGGTACATCGCAATGGTATATGAAAAATGTACATATAAGAAAAAGCATGCATTACATATAACTTTACAAAAAAAAAAACTAAATTAAATTTTATAAAACTAGTTGGTATACCGTGCGTTGCATGATCGCACACATCTCACTGCCACCAGCACCGAGAGGTCCACGTACTCGAGAGACTGCGTCAAATACCACTAAGATTTCCTCATAAAGTTACATTGAGGGTCCTAGAGCTAGAGCCTCAGCCACTCATGCTCAAGGTGGGTGGTGAGCCTTTAGCAGCAGCAGTGGTCAAGTTGTGGAGCACTCTGATGACCACTACGATCAACAACGAGCTGAATCACTTCCGATACTACATGGAGGGAGTACAGGCCGGAACAGACACGAGATTGAAGGCTATGGAAGGTGTGATCGAACACCCATGTACAACATCTGTAGGATGAGCTGAGTGAGTAGAGGTTTATGTCCTACATCATTACTTTCTTTTCTATTGTTTAACATCCTTTTTTCTTCTCTCATTGCTTTTAGATCTCGTATATTATAGACACTTCATTGCATCAACGGCTCCCCGCAACTCCCAATATTAGAAAAAAAATGACTCTTATTCATAACATACGTTGATGAAACACAAATGCAAGAATAACCTTTCATTTTGTTTTTTATTCTTACAAATATTAAAAATAATATTTTATAAAAAATTCAAATATATCATCGCAACGCACATAATTTTATTAACGATTCGATATAAATTTTATGTAAAACAAAGTCGGATCAATATTTGTTCTTTTTGTATAGCTTTTAAGTATCTAATGAGTTGTATAAAAATCTAAAGATATTGTCAAGACATCATTCGTTTTTCATACGCTTCCATTTGAATTTTACAACTTCTATTTGAAGATATTATTTCCATCGGTTAATTTTAAAAGCACAAGGGATGTTTTAATTGTTTATGTGAATTTTTGTTTTTTCAGTAAGAAACCATTTGGTCAACTAAGAAGTTTAGGAGTTTTCTCTCAAGCATATGTCGGTGGAAAACTTATTTATAAAAATGAGTGTTTTATAAAATATTTATTAAAATGGGTGTTTTTAATAAAGTTTCTTTTTCTCACTCCCATCTAATTGGAATCAGAGTAATATGTTTAAAAAATATTTTTTACAAAAAGTTAAGGAAAATATCTAATCAAATTTAAAAAAAAATTTGTTAGGACGTTTTATAATGTATTTGTAAACAATGTCTTTGATTTTATTCTTTAGATATGAAAAAAGATATTTAAAGTATTTTTCTACTAGAATTAAATAAACTATATAAAAATATTTTTGATTATAAATACTTTTTATTATTAGAGTAAGGTTATAGTAAAAAGGATGTTTTTAAAAAGCTAAGAAGGATTGTGGCACTACTACAAAAATAGTTTTTAGAGGCGGTGAATTTAATTTTAGAGGCGGTTTTCTAGTTGCCTTTAAAAATATAGCTATAAAAAACAAACTTTTTTAGGGGCGGGTTACATCAAAGGCGATTGTATGAGTTTTTTGAGGCAGTCACAAGATGGTTTGGTAGGATTTTTAGAGGTGTTTTAGTGGGATTTTTAGAGGCAATTTTAGTGGGATGTTTAGAGGTGCTTTAGTGGGATTTTTAGATGCGTAAATTCCAATGATTTTAGAGGCATTTTTAATATTAATTACTATTATTATTTCTAATAAATTAATAGTATTTATGTGTAAATTCAGTGATTTTAACATCAACGACCTATCATATTAACAATTATCAATAATCCAAAAACAAAACATTATTCTGAACAAAAACATAAAATCTTTAAAATAACAAAACACAAATCAAACCATATTTTAAACCAATAAACTAAACACAATACCTAGTTAATATAAGTACCATACGCTTCAACACCCAATAGTTAGTTTATATAAATCTATCACAAAATGAACAATTTTAATACATATGATATTAAGAGTTTTTAGGGAACACATTTCTAAAAAGCAGTGGCATTAAACTACTCATTAAATCGTCGATATCTTCTTGTGTCGCATAACTTCGGTCTAGCCAAATCCAAAAAGAAGTTAATATAAAAAATTCGAATTCAGTGTAATATATAAAAGTATATAATTATAATGTAACTTCATATATAAAAATACTTACATGGTTGGAAAAATCTTGACAGCGCGTAAAAACAAACTCAAACATATAATGTAACACCATATAACCGCATTCCCATCCTTCTTTTTGCTGTTTACACTATAATAAAATAACAGTTAGTTATTTAAAATTAAAAAATGTCAATTAACTATAATTTTAAAAACATACCTCTACCATCTTCCATGTAAATGTTGTTTTCTCAAAAGTATCTTGAATTACTTTTGAAAAAAGATAATTGTCTTTATCATTTTCACCTTTTAATGAATCGAGAATAAATACCTCTTTTTTTATGAAGAAATAATAAATAGCGACCAATGTTTGCTATCAATAAAGTTAAATATAAGTTTACAGTAAAATTATATTAATAAAATAAATAAAAAATAATTGAAATAGTCTAAAAAGCAAAAAAGAACATCTTACTTAGCTAAATATGGTGCAAGAAAATATTGTTTGTCACTATGAAGACGGTATACACCGAGTATGTGACTTTAACTTCTTTTGGTTCACGTAAACAAGTATCACATGTGATTGAGTTCGTACTAAGAAAACCGCAAGGGTGACCTCTACGTATACACGCATCATAAAAGAACCTTAAATAAAAAAGACATATTAGAAAGTTAAAAAATTTAATTATATCAAAAAGAATATTACTATATGAAAAAGAAAATTAAAAACAACTTACGTCTCAAACCAATGCATGACGGTGATATCAAGCCAACCATTAGCAAATACTTGTAGCAATGCCTCATATTCAAAAAAATCATCTACGATGACAGGAAACATCCCATAAGGTGTAGAAAAAATGATAGGGAAACATTGTTCTTACTGTGAGTCCTAACCTTGACATAAATTTAAACATATTGACACCCACTGTTAGTAAATTTTGATCAAATTCAATGTGCATTTCATCCTCTCTCATTTTCTTTGAACAAGAAGCCACTCCATGTTTGCCTCTTCTTGACATAACTATAGTTTACTATTAAAAATATAACTAACATCATAAGATTTAATCAAATAGCATACACATGGATATATAAAGTAATTAAATTACTAAACTAATCTAATACTAAACTAATCATATTAACAAATATAACCTTTCGTGTTTTCGTTAATTGATAGTTAACCCTGTTATGTTCTTGTAAGGACCATTTATGTCATTTAAGAAACTATATGGGTTGTTTATGAATGTTTCTTTTATTGAGCATTAATTCATTAATTTAAGAGTTAATAATTTATTTTTACTATAATAAACATAATAATAATAATAATAATAGTAATTATAACTTTTGTAATTTATAAAACTTAACATTAAGTTATAATAATAAAATAATAATAATAGTCAAAATAAAATAAAAATTAATAATTTATAAAAGTTAAACAATTGATAAGTTATAAAAAACATTTAAAACTTAAAGTTTAATTAAGTTGAGTGGGCCTTTGTGACAAATTTGAAACTTTAAATGAAAGTTTTAAACATAAAATATTAATTTGAAAACTGCAAGGACTAAAACTGTAATTAATCAAAACCCAAACCCCCTCCCGCATCTTTCCCCCGTTTCTCCGGTCAAACCCCGGACAAACTCCGGTCAACTCCGGCGAGCCTCAAAAACGCCCTAAACTGTTCAAATTTCGACTACAAACCAGTCTAACCGGTTAGTGAACATGAATCGAATACGGTTATGTACTTTAATTGGGTTGAACTATCGGTTATGAACCCAAACAACTCGTGTAACCGATGCCATTAGTCGTTGAGCCGTTCGAACATTAAAATTTAATAATAATCAAATTAAATGAATCATAATTGAACGTTTAACTAATCCTAAGATATTATCGAACTTAATTTCACCTGAAACACACTTGAATCTCTCGAACAATTTACACCTTTCATCGCGACCTACAACCGAGGTGTTCGTCAACTTCCGAGCGATCTTAACAGAAATTGACAGAGGGCTTTCGATCATTGAGACCAGAAGAAGCTTTCTGTGCAACGAATTTGATTATTAACCTTATTTGCAATATGAACTAATCACGACATAGCCGCAACTGTTCTTCGTCGTGATCATCATCAATCCATCTTCATTCGGGTAATTAAACACACACACTCACTCGGTTTCACCCATTGATCAAAAGCCCTATGATTATTACGAGAATCATAGTTGAATTCGTGTTCAAGTGGAATCAAATTGAAATTAGGGTTTATGTGATTTGGGGGTTTCATCTGATTTACATCTTTTAAAATAGGGGAACCGGATTCCAGCAGGCATAGGCTACCCAGCCTACTGGTTAAGCGCGTGTTACCCCATCCTTGAGGTCCCGGGTTCGAACCCGAGCACCCTCAACCTATTTTTTTAAAGGGTTTTCTGCAATTATTTTAATTACAAAAATTTTTAATTATTATAAAAATCATTTTTTGTAAACTTTAATTAATTTAAAAGTGACCAAATTATTTTCTGTAATTTTTTTTAAAATAATCTTTTAATAAAACAATATAATAAAAATTATTTTTAGTTATTTCTTATAAAATGATTTAAAATGATAGTTTAAATTAATAAATTATTATTGGCCCAAACGTTACTTTTAATTTAATCGTGTTATTTTAAATAATTATAGAAATTATTTACACTTTATATTTAATTTTTCCCGTTATTATAAATGCTTTAATTTCGTTAAATTATCTAAATGGTATAATACTTTTCATTGAAATAAAATATAAATGATTCCATTGTTTTTTTATCTATATCAAAAACCCCAAACCTCACTTGAAACCCTAGTTCACGTTTAATCGTTAATCTTGTTGTTAAACTTAATCTTGAAATATATACATTTAGGTATCTTATAAAAGAAATCGTTGAAGCACCATTTACATTACTTGATATTACCTTTAACACCAACTTATATCATGTGAGTTTTCATGCTCCTCTTTTACTTTATTTCACACCTTTTGAGGTGAAACATGTTAACTTTATAAACTTGCACTTGTAAACATTTTGGTACTTGTAAATGCACATGCAATTCATCTTTACTTTTTGTCATGGTTATTTGTAATATTGTGAGTCTTATACGATGAACATTATATGTTGATAATCATTAACTATTGCTAGCCTGGCGACGTCATAAATCTATGGGCCTAACAAGCCTATTTGGTGCTAAAGCCGAGGTTATTGCCTGCTCCTGATGACGTATGCTTGTTCATCATGGGAACCAAGTACACTTAGCTGATCGTTATAACTTGTAAATAATATTCTTGGTCAAGGTTTAATTGTAGCTATATGTTATCTATAAACTTGCTTTACTTGTAACCATTTACATGAATTGCTACTTGTAAACTTATATATATATATGTATGCTTAACCCATGGAAACTCACCAACTTTTAAAGTTGACCTTTATTTTTAACATGTTTCAGGAAATGCACAAGGTTGATGATTATCTTTTGAAGCATGCTTACACTTAGGATTTGGACCTATGAAAAATAAATAAAATATCTTGAAACTTGGAAGTTGAACTTTGTTTACTTTATTTCATTGAGACATTTGGTTGTAATGTTTATTTCAACTTATGAATAATTATATTTACAATTTATGGTAGTGTTATGTGGCTGTGAACAATCTTAACCCTCACATCTCGACGTTTCCGCCGTTAAGGTTGGGGAATGACAGATTGGTATCAGAGCCCATAACTATAGGGATTTAAGTTATTAGGAATGGTGACCTAGACTATAGTTGATGCATGAACCTCATAAGAAAAATCTTTATGATCTTGTAAATCTATATTGTTGCATGCTACATGAGCTACCTATTTAGGAAGACCTCTTAATATGCAACTTGATGCCTTTAGTTAGGATTGCCTTGTAATTGAGAAACTTGGTTGCCTTGTCTCCCCTAAAACTTATTCTTAATCCTTTATTCTCTCGACGATGAAATCTCTTAAACTTATTCTCGACGACACGTGGGAACGTACGCTTTATATTGAAAGGTTCAAATCTTTAGACTTTATGTCTAATCTATGAAAATCTCATCAAGGTTTTAATTCCATGAACCTAAAGAAATATTGTGTGACACATAGACACCTGTATTCTGGATTTCCTGGCAAAAAGCCTTCGGGCTAAGGTAAGCATTTCGCATAAATCCCGTGGGACTAGTTATGCTTACCTGGGGATTTCTGGGATGAGTGATAAACTATGGTCAATATACACAAGTTTCTAAGGCAATTGGAGTTAACTCACCTTGACGTGTCAACGTTCCAAATGGTAATGCGTTACCAAATGGAATCATTCCATGTGTGTTTTACAAGTCTTGAATAATCTTTGTTTGATTTATTATCTTCAACCTCCAAATTTCTGTGACTAACTTACTTTGTATCCAGCATGTCTCGTCATCATAGAAAGCGTGGTAGCTCCGACCCCAAATTAGCCGCCATGATTGCCCGTCAAATGGCTGCTGTCATTCCGACCATGGTTGCCGAACTGAATAGCACCTTGACGACCAACTCTAGTAACAACAACAATGGTAATGGGCAAGGAGAGAATAGTGCGAACCAAGGGCGAAACAACCAAACCTGCACGTTCAAGCATTTTAGCTCCTGCAAACCCACTAGCTTTAGTGGAAAGGAAGGAGCCACTGGACTTCTCGAGTGGTTCGAAAGCATGGAAAACACCTTCATTAACTGTGAGTGTCCCGAGGCGCACAAAGTCCGTTATACCACGAGTATGTTTCAACAAAGGGCACTTACGTGGTGGAATAGTGAGAAGAGGAACCATGGTGCTGATGCTGTGTTGACGCTAACTTGGGATGAATTCAAGAATATTGCCATCCAAAAGTTCTGCCCGAGAAGTGAGCTGCAAAAGTTGGAGGAGGAGTTTTGGAATCTCAAGCAAGATGGTGGAGAACATTTGGCCAATTCAACTAGGCATCACAAGTTGAGCATCCTGTTGCCTCACATGGTTGACACTGTTCCTAGAAACATTGAGAAGTATATCAAGGGGGTGCCACCTCAAATCCAAGATGCCGTGGTGGGAAGTAGACCCACAACTTTGGAAGATGCCATTACCATCACCGCTCAACTTACTAAAAACCATATTCGAGCGGGCACCTTGTCTGTCAAAGGTGCTAAAAAGACTGAAAAGGCGATCCCTGAAGCAGCTAAGGAGAGTAAGAATGAACCGTCTTACAACAACAAGAAACTCAAGTTCACACCGGCTCGTAATTTCGCTGTGGCTACACCCAAGGTACCTCAAAGACAACCCGTTCCTGTGGCACAAGCACCTGTTGCTAGGGCCTATGCTGGTCCTCTACCTTTGTGCAATGTCTGTAGGTATTATCATGCGGGTAATACCCCGTGCCGTATCTATACACTGTGCGGTAAGTATGGACACTTGGTGGCTACTTGTCACCGTGCACCAAACAATGCCGCATTAGTTGCTAATCGAGCTTGCTACAATTATGGGGAACCTGGTCATTTTCGCCTACAATGCCCTCGTCTTGCGAGTAATGTTCCACAAGCCCGAGGACGTGCCTTCAACATCAATGCAAACCAAGCACAAGCAAACAATGATGTGGTGAACGGTATGTCAAATCCAACCCCAACTTTATGATCTAAGTTCTTTTGTTGCTTTACCTGTATCGTTAAACGTCTTTAAAACTGAACAGGTATGTTTCTTATTAATAATTCTTATGCCTACGTTCTGTTTAACTTTAGAGCCGATAAGAGTTTTGTCTCGTTAGAATTTGAGCCTATACTTGCTAAGCCACATACGAAATTAGAAAGACCTCTTACTGTCGAAGTCGCCGATGGAGAACCTATCACCGTTGATGTCGTTATTCGTGATTGCATTTTGAGCCTAAACGAGCATGATTTCTTTATCGACCTTATTCCTATGAAACTTGGAAGCTTTGACGTTATCATTGGCATGGACTGGTTAGCCAAACATCATGCTGAAATTATTTGTTTCGAGAAGTGCATTCGAATTCCTTTGCCTTCGGGGGATACATTGAAAGTATTCGACGAAAAATCCTCCAAAGGACTCAAACTCATGTCGTGTACTCAAGCCCGAAAATGTCTAAGCAAGAATTACATGGCTTTCTTGGCTTACGTGATCAACACGAAAGTCAAAGAGAAGGACCTTAAGGATGTCCCAATTGTACGAGACTTTCCTGAAGTATTTCCCGATGACCTTAGTGGTTTACCTCCCGTGCGTGAAGTCGAGTTTAAGATCGATTTACTTCCGCGAGCGAACCATTCAAACTGTAGAGGATTTGCTACGTCTTTGTGTCCTTGACTTTGGTGGTGACTGGGATACGCATTTACCTCTCGCGGAAATTTTCGTATAATAATAGTACCACTCGAGTATCAAGATGGCACCTTTCGAAGCACTTTATGGTCGTAAATGTCGTTCCCCGATCTGCTGGACTGATATTGGTGAAAATTTCATCACTAGTCCTGAACTCATACAAGAAACGACCGATAAAGTCTCCATGATTCGCAAGAACCTTGAAGTGACTAGAAGTCGACAAAAGAGTTATGCCGATAAACGACGCAAGCCGTTGGAATTCCAAGTTGGGGATATGGTTCTTCTTAAGTCTCACCATGGAAGGGAGTCGTTCACTTTGGAAGAAGGGTAAATTAGCTCCATGATTTGTAGGACCTTTCAAGATCCTGAAAAGGATTGGGAAAGTGGCTTATAAACTGGAACTACCTTCCGATCTTAGCGAGGTTCATCCTGTTTTCCATGTCTCAAATTTGAGAAAATGTTTGGCTGACGAAAGTCTGCATGTCCCATTAGATGACATCCAGATCGACGAGTCATTACATTTTGTTGAGAAAACCCGTTGAAATCATGGATCGTATCATGAAGAAGACTAGGACCACTACCACCCCAATCGTCAAGGTTCGTTGGGAGAATAAGCATGGATCTGAGTTTTACTTGGGAACGTGAGGAGCATATGAAGAAGAAATACCCGTATATTTGTTCGTTTAGTTCATTCTTAATTTCGGGACGAAATTTTTAAAGTTGGGGTGACTGTAACCTTTCGTGTTTTCGTTAATTGATAGTTAACCCTGTTATGTTCTTGCAAGGACCAATTATGTCATTAAGAAACTATATGGGTTGTTTATGATGTTTCTTTTATTGAGAATTAATTCATTAATTTAAGAGTTAATAATTTGTTTTTATTATAATAAACATAATAATAATAATAATAGTAATTATAACTTTTTTAATTTATAAAACTTAACATTAAGTTATAATAATAAAATAATAATAATAGTCAAAATAAAATAAAAATTAATAATTTATAAAAGTTAAACAATTGATAAGTTATAAAAACACTTAGCTGATCGTTATAACTTGCAAATGATATTCTTGGTCAAGGTTTGATTGTAGCTATATGTTATCTATAAACTTGCTTACTTGTAACCATTTACATGAATTGCTACTTGTAAACTTTTATATATATGTATGCTTAACCCATGGAAACTCACTAACTTTCAAAGTTGACCTTTATTTTTAACATGTTCAGGAAATGCACAAGGTTGATGATATCTTTGAAGCATGCTTAACTTAGGATTTGGACCTAGGAAAAATAAATAAAATATCTTGAAACTTGGAAGTTGAACTTTGTTTACTTTATTTCATTGAGACATTGATTGTAATGTTTATTTTAATATGAATAATTATATTACAATTTATGGTAGTGTTATGTGGCGTGAACAATCTTAACCCTCACATCTCGACGTTTCCGCCGTTAAGGTTAGGGTGTGACAACAAATTACTAATTGTGGTTGTTTCAGTTGCTTCTAGATATTCATTGAATAAGGCAACGAACATAATTATTTTTTAAGTTCATTAAAATTTTAAACTCTAGGTTCAAGTAAGCATAGATTAAGTTCTAAATTCATTTAATTTCCAAACCCTAGATTCAAATGGCATGTGCTTTAAGGAACAAGATAGTGAGCATTAAATTTTACAAACACAACAGTTGACATAATTCCCCAATTCAAAATTGTTAAAGACTTTACTACCCAACATGACTTATTAAAAAGATTCTCACAAAAATCTATCAAGTAGGTCAACCAAGCCAATATTGTTCAATAAGGTTTAATGATAGCCAATCATGGTTAATGAAGCTCGATGAGGGTTAATATTGGTCAATGAGGTTCAAATTCATCAACACCAATACTAGTTAACGAGTATATAAATAAGTCTAAATGGGTCGTATTTGATTTAATGGTTATCAAATTTATAAATGAAATCACTATTAAAAATTAGGAAGCAAACAATCTAACAAACAAAAAATAATTTTTGTAACTCAATTACCATAGCCATTATAACTCACATGCGTCTATTGAAGGTGAAATCAAATCATGTACAAGTGGAATCACATTAAAAATATATGAAGGAAACGGAACCACATGATGCCACTCCAAAAAAAGATCAGAAAGGTATAAAAACAAAAATTGAAGTAAAAAACATCACCTTTTTCTTAGAATTTGAGGTAGAAAGCTTCAAGTTTTGATATCTTTCTTCACTTCAAAATTGAAGAGTATGAATAGATAACTCACATACAATTCATATATTTATGAAATTGCAAAGTTGTTGTGGAGAAGAAGATGAAAAGATACGTAGAGAGGAGAGAAGTAAAAGGGCAAAGTTGTTAGGGTGGATATAGTTAGATGAATAAGGGGATAGTGGGGGGAATTGAAAATTTTAATTATATTAAAGAGGGAATTAATATTTTAGTGGAATGTAACAGCCTCAATAATATTTAAAAAAAAAACGCCTCTAAAAATGGAAAACTCAAAAAATAATAAACATGAGTTTAAAAAAATAAACGTGAACTCATTTATTATTAATATGGTTAAATGAACAAGTGCTTTATGTATTTATGTATTGTATAGAAAACCCATTTGAATTGAATAAATGATTTCGAATTGCAATTTAATTAATTGGATTGCATGGTGGAATAATTAGTACGTTATAATTAGTAATATTGTAATTTAATTAACTGGATTGCATCTATTGAAGAATTAGTAATACTACGGTACGCATGAACCCATTTATTATTAATATTATAATTAGTAATATTATTATTTATTATATAAAAACAATGAAATGAAATAAACAAATACAAAATCGTTTTAACCTTAATAATCAAGATTTATCTATCATCTATACTAGATAAAGTATAATTACAAGGTATTTGAAATTCGAACTAAGGGAATAAAAATCTTCCACTGCATCCACATTATTAAAAAAAATACAATTCCTTAAGCGAAGAGCTATCAATTTTATTATTCCTGCAAAAAATAAAATTTTTATTGATATTGTCTATAATTTTAACAATAATATATAAATTTAAATTATATAGGAAAAACCTTTGTGATTTATTTCCATGTGGTGCGTCAACGTATATCCCTTCATCGTGATCAGACCGAAAGTATGTAGTGGTGCCATTAATTACATCATTCACTGATTGAACACCGATAGAAAATGGTGGTAGATCGTCAAACTGGTTGTATTCAACTCGTCGACGACATTATCAACACCAAGAATACGGTGTTTACCTTGCAATATGTGGTATCTTGGTTTACTCGGTCATTGACAAAGAACACTTGTGTATTATGTTTTGCGAGAATAAATGTTTGGATACATAACCATTTGTTGTCAAGTCGACTTGTGTAAAACCATATTTATCAATCGTAACACCTGTACGATATTTACCCATTTACATTTAAACACAGGTATAGTAAAAACATGATAACTCAACTCCCAAATTTCTTGTATGACACCGTAATAAGACTCTTTGGCTATTCTTAACCTCATATCATGATTCGTCCTATCAATTCATTTGTTGATGCTATCACTGTAACTCCATTATTCTGCATTGTACCTTTTGCATCTTGATCTTTGGTATAAAACGTATAACCATTGATGCCGTACCCTTGGTAGGATGTTACACTAATGTCTGGACCCTCCCTAATATTTCCATAGTTTTATCAAAATTGTTTGGCCATGAGTTGCCATTACTTTTTCTTTTAACCAACTAGCAAACTCTTGTTATGTTTCTTTCACACCACATTTGGCTCTTGCCCTGGTATTTAGACCGTAATGTCTCCATGTGTTCATTAATATATGAAGCATACAAGTCATGTGTTTTAGGAACTCAAAATGTGCAAGTTGTAAAAGATCATGACTTGGGATGATTGTTTTCATACCAACACCTCCGACCCCTTCAAGTCTTCCCGCGTGACGAGATTGAGGAACACCAATACTTTTGACACCATCTAAATAACTTGAAAATAAATCATTTATTACATTGTAAATAATATATATAGACCGTTCCACGATCAACAAATGATTCCGCATGCATTGACCAACATGTGTATCTAGGCATAAAACCATGTCTTATCAAATGGAACTCTATATCCTTAACATTATCGAATCTCTTAATATATTTACAATTCATATAAGGACACAAATCTTTTGACCTCCACTATTCACTCTATTAGCTTCAGCAAATTAAGAAAACTTTAAACTCCATTCATATATGTCAAGCTAGTACGTGCAGTGTCGTACATCCAACCTTTACGATCCATCTGAAAAATAAAATACATGCATTTAAATATATTTAAATTGGTTCTTTATGATGATGGATCTTAACCCACTTTTTGAATATTCTATCTCATATGTATATATTTTAACAAGTTGATCATTTAAGAAGTTAACAAAAATATATCTTTAACAATAAATGATAAAAGATTAAAATTTATATACCTGGGGTATAAGAGAGATTGTTCGAGATTAATGGGAATTTTTGAGATACAAATGAGTTATAGAGAGAAAGTGAGTTATGGTGAGAAGACTTGTGATGTGTGAATGATGAACTTAAAAAGAATAGGTTGTTTTTATTAAGTAATAAAGATAAAAAATAATTTAAAAGAGATAATATCGGGTATTTTGTTTGTGGAAGACGTTTAGATTAGCCTCCAAAAATATTAGAAAATATATTTTTACAGGCGTAAATATATTAGCCTCAAAAAATAGTAAAAATAAATATTCATGGATATTTAACTTTTGAGGCGGTTTATATAAAAGCCCCAAAAAATATTAAGAAAATAATAAAAAATAAATTGTAATCTTTAAAGGCTTGATGTACAAACATCGCCTCAAAAAATACAAAATTCTGTTTCTAGAGGCAGTTGATATATAGAACCGCCCCAAAAAAATATGGGTTTGACACGTGTCCTTCTACTGTTTTAAAAAAAGGGCATTTTGGTCATTGTATCAAATACGTCAACTCATTCTGTCTTATACGTTGTGTCATATATTTTACATCATTTATTATGTGTATTAATCATTGTGTTTTACGTTTTTTATCATTTGTGTTATTTTTGTCATTGTTTTTATAGATTATAAATTTGTTATCTATCAATGTGTTTTACAACTAGAAGATACAAGATATACTTTCATCGATATATTTTTTAAAACTCATAATGTTAAGATAACACAGCGCGTTTTTTTATCGTTATTTTAATAGATTAACCATTGTGTTTACCATTGTAAGTACACAATAATGTTATTTCACTAATGTGTTTATCAAAATTCATAGTATTCAAGATAACACAATGACGATCAAATACACAATTAGACATGGTGTTATTTTGTTATTGTTTTTAATGTATTAGATCAATTAGTTGTTAATTTATTATTGTATTTTACATATTAGAGATATACAATATGTTATTCGGTCATTATATTTTTAAAATTCATCATTTTAGAAAAATATAATATTATTCAGATTAACACAATAACTAACAAAAAGACACAATGAGTCACACTAAAGACAAAATAATGATATATGAACTGAAAAACGTAATTTTTTTATCTTTCTATATAATAATACTGTACTCATTTTAAAAAATAAGAAAACTTTTGTTTGTATTGTGTGATTTTTATAAAAAAAAATTATATCGTACATAAAGTATGAATGTTAGAAAAATGGGGGAAACTACAAAAATCAACATTTTTACCTTATTACGGAGGTGGATGGTTGAGATTTATTATACACTTTTTGGTTTTAAAAGCCTTTTTATTTGAACCTAATTCTTATTATTATGGTTTAGAAAAACATTAAAACCTTTAGTTTTTTTATATATTTTATTTAGAGTAAATTATAAATTTTATCCTTTAGTATAATTAAAATTATGATTCTTGTCCTTAAACTTTAATAAGTACACTGGGTGTCTTTTATTTGAAAATTTATCACACGTTATGTCATTTTTACTAACAAAAGTTAACTTTTTCTATTAATTTTATGTAAATTACCATTTTACCCTTATTACATAAAGGACGAAATCTGTAATTTTCACTACTCTTTTTTTT
>CM046432.1:64329461-64521352 GCA_025506505.1 Flaveria sonorensis
TTACAGACTAATCCTAACATAAGCAGAAATCACCAAAAAACTAAACAAAATCGTGAATATGCATTAAGCATGTTAAACCTCGATGGATAGAACATGTTAATGAGAATTAGGTGAAATAAATAATAAGGATTGAAGGTTACCTAAGGAAAATCGACGATTGAGGAATGGAGAAGGAAAGAGGATGAGTGGGCAATGGCGGTTTCAGCTGTTTAAATCTGTAAAATCCGCATTCCATCGGTGGATCTAACATTGGTTTGATTTTCTTCTTCGTTCTTCTTCTTCTTCTTCAACAATGGCATCGCCTCCCCCCTTCCTCACCGCACGAAACGAATCGGTTGATTTTCTTTGATTATACTTGTTTTGTGTTTTTTGGATTTTGATAACCACAATTAGCGAATGGTTAACAACCTAACTCCAATAAATGTATTTAAATTATGATGATTAACTTTTTAAAAACATTTAAGTGTGTCTTTCGCTATGAATCTTTCTTATTGAGTTAATTACATAAATAGCACTTCTGGTAAGGTTGTTTTTCAAGTTTAGTACCTGAGTAGGGTTTATTACACTATAGCCCAGTAAATACAACCATTTATAACAAATGAATCCCAACATGATGAACGCTAATCTTTCTGTTATAAATTTCTGAAATGATCAAAATACCCATTGATTAACAATAAAAAAAACTAATCTCTATTGTCTTCTTCCCCACTTCTTCGATCATCACCCAAACCAACACCGACATTACCACCCACTTGATTACCCGAGTGTTTTCCGACCATCCGCCTCGCTATTGCTAAGGGTGTTCAAATTCGGATATCTGAAAATTGGATTTCACTATCCGAATCCGAATCCGAAATTTCGTATTCGGATAATCCGAATTTCAAAAAAAATTGTATTATTTAATAAATTTTATAAAAATATAATAAGTTTTATTGAAATTTTTTTCATATATCCGAAGTTTTTATTAAAATATCCAAAAATCTGAAAATATCCAAAATATTTAATTAATATTTAATATTTTTTAAATTTTTATAAAATATTTTGGATATTTCGGATATTTCGGAAATCCGAAATATCCAAAAAATTCTCAAAATCACTATCCGAATCCGAATCCAAGTTTCGGATATCCGAAGTTCGGATTTCGGATATTTCGATTCGGTTTCGGATTCGGATATTTTTGAACACCCCTAGCTATTGCACCCTATTGGATCACCACACCACTACACCCTTTTGAACCACCCCAATCCCCCACTCAAAATGCTCTTTTGGAGTGGTAGAGGTCATTGAAATGAGAGGCTATGAAGACGAGGCGGTGATGACGACAATTGTTAGCCGGATATAGAGGCCAAAACCATTTATCAAAGATGATGATGGTGTCGGGTACCCGATATGTGGTGGAGGCTATGAAAATGAGGAGGGAACTGGGTTTCGGTTGTGCCGAGGACCGGATGTGTGGGGAAGGTGTTGGCGGTGGTGGTGGTGGTGAGTGGTGGTGGTGAGTGGTGGTGGTGATGATGGTCATGATGGTGGGTGGTTGTGGTGGTGGTGGAATGAAGTTTATATGAAATGAAAAAAGAATATGGGTAATATCATTTATATTTTTGATATTATTTTGTCTTTTAGCAAAGGTATAATGGTTATTTCATACCTATTTAATTGAAAAAGTTAATTTCATCCAACTCATGAGTCATTTTGTTATAATTTGTCATATTAATGGACTATTTTGTAATAAATCATATTTGTGACTAAACTTAGAAATGATCTTACTACATGGACCACTTATGTAATTAACTCTATTTTTTTTCAAACCTTTTATATATTTATATTAAATAGAAATATATTTCAACTAGTTATACTAATGGTTCATGTGATTTGTTTATGGTTCTTAGAAATTACACATAAATTACACATTTGGTTCATCTCGTTAACTCGATGATAACATATTTTGTTCTTTCTGGTAACACACTTTCGTTTTTGTTTTAACTTTTTATATGAAATTACCAATATACCCTTACTTAAAAATTAAAAATATATGAACGCCAGCCTCCTTTATAAAAAACATTTCTTCTTGCCTTTGACGTGTTCATTTAAGTTATCATACATTCAGACCTATTGCTCCCTTGTTGTTTTGTCATTAACGGTGCAAATATGTTATTTAAAAAACCATGTTGATCTTTTTTCATATCCTATCCCCGGTTGATTCATTGGGGTTATATTGACTTGTATAACATAGACAACGAAAAAAGATAATGGTAACCACAATAATGCTACTGCCGCCTTCTGAACAATTAACCCACCCGACATGTGGAGGCACATATGTCGCCATAAACACTACATCATTAACCACCGCCATCATCATCCCTTACACCAAAAATTCACAATTACCATCTTACTCGTCCTAAGGTACCCATGTTGGTTTTAATCCAACCATATACTCAAATCAGGTTACATTTGAGTTTTAATTGGTTTTGATTGTAACGATTGTTGATGTTGGTTTTTTGTCATAATCAATGTGTGAAACGAGACTGTAAGCTTTATTTAATAGTTAATTATGCAAATAGTTCATGTGGTTTATTGAAAATAACAGGTTTGGGTACTAAAGGGTTTTTGTGGGTTGAGGTAATGGTTTTCAATTTTGTAACAAGAATGGGTATTAACACTAACAGATGCTAATTTTTCTGTTAAGTTCAAGGGTATTTTAGTCTTTTTACATCTAGGGACAAATTATGTAACATTATATTTGATGGGCTAATTATGTAATTAACTATAATTAATATACAAAATATCTATAAAATAGAAATTCTCCACAACCTTATCATCACCATCATCAGTGCATCAACACCAACGAAGCATCTCCACTGCAATCCATCTCCACCGCCCATATCTGTTACACCTACCACCGCCCGTCGTAGCCACCACCATCATCATCACCATGGTCACATCATCTCCCATTCCTCTCCCTTGTTAACCCTAATCTCCGGGACCATCGATCACCAGCCACCACCATAATCGCCGACCATTGAACCCAAATCCACCATCATCATCACCATGGTCACCACCCTAATCTCCACCATCTTCTTGTATAAAATCCAAATCAATCGCATCATCATCATCAATAATCACAGCAACATCATATTATCTTATCAGATCAAAATGAGGAACTAGAGAAGGTGGGGAACAGACGGTAGGAAATTGGAGGTGGGGTACTATTACCCAAATCTCAAACCTACTACACATCATCCACCAGATCTATCAACGCAGTTACCCAACCATTACCACCATCAACAACCCAACCACCACCACCTGAAATTAAGTTTTTTTTGTAAATTAGGGTTCTTGAGGGTAGGAATTGACGTATTGTTGATGACTTCGGTAAGTTGATGAGAAAAACATGTCTTCTAATTGGATTGTATTTAAACGAAAGGGCTTTTGACCAAGGTGGTGGTTCCGGCAACGATGGTGGTAACAATGGTGGTGGTCATCTGATTTTTGAAAAAGACGTAAGTGGGGTGGTGGCCGGTGGCGGGGGTTGGGGTGGTAGCCGACGGGTGGGAGCTGGGGGGTGGTGGCCGGCGGTGAGGACTTGGGGTGACCGACAGTGGGGGCTGGGGTGGTGGTGGCCGGCAGTGGGGGCTGGGGTGTTTTGTGCATTTATATACACACACACACACACACATATATATAATAATATATATAATATATATTATATATTATATATATATATATATATATATATATATATATAATTACACAAACAATCTTTTTTATGTATTAAATGACATAAACAGTCCCTGTAAGGTAAAAAGACGAAAATACCCTTAGATTTAACAGAAAAGTTAACGTCTGTTAGTGTTAATACCTTAACTTGTTACAAATTGAAAACACAATACCCCTACCTGTTACAAAAACCCTTAGTACCTAAACCTGTTATTTTTAATAAACCACAGAGACCATTTGCGTAATTAACTCTTTATTTAATCAATTATGATTCTTCAACGAATAAGTTTTGGACAGGGGGAAACAATTAAAGATAAATGTTAATATTGAAGAAATTTGAGTGACAATGTTCCATCAAGAAATATTTAAACCATTGAATGTTTTCAATGTAGAGCATTAACAACTGTAATTTCAACTACTTAAGTAAGCAGCGGCACCCACAATTTCACAAAACTAAATGATTAATTTCACAAAATTAATGATCCTATCCCATTAAAAATACATTTGTTTGAAACCAACACAAAATTGTTGCCTTATATTTAAATCATTTTAAAATATTTTATTAGGGTTCGGATACGTATTCTACATTTCTTAGCCATGTCATAGGGGTTTAGTTTAGTTTTACTTCCTTTTCTAATAGGATTTGTTTGTTATCATTTGACTGCTTATTGCCGTTATGTGGTTCTTCTTGACCATTGTATATGGATGGCTTCTGATTCGATGTATGCGTGCTTCATGTTCTCTATTGTATATAGAGGACTTATGATATATCATGTGTGTGTTTCTTGTTTGATTATGACCACTGTGTGCCCATTGTTGTTATTGTTACGCATGTGTGTTCTGATGGTCTAGTTTTTGTTGATTATGCATTCATCTCTATTCTACTGAATGCTTTGGTTCTACTATTTGTTTTAGAGTCAAGGATTTATCTGGAAGCATATATTTATCATTTGAGATAAAAATTTTTTTTACATATATACACCCTCTCCGTTCTTATTAGTAGTCCAGCTATAATTGAGATTTACTAAGTTTGTTTGGATATGATTATGATATTACGGTCTTAGTGTTTAGTTATGCAGATGAATAGGAGTATGTCTATTACTTTCCTCTTAATTTATGGTTTTGTGATTTATGTATCCTTAACTTTATTTAAACTTGCAATACGAGTATGTTTTTTAATCATTCTTATTATATGTTTTGACGTAAATTCTAATTGAAACATAATCGTACATGCAATTAAAATACTTTACGGTTTTAGGTTTTATAGTAAATATCATAGATTCTTCTTGTTTCATTTATTGTTACGTCTAAACATAAATTATACATAAACTTTACATTACAGATTTCTCGATGCATCAACATCTCCATCGTAACACACATGTATACATCCACTAGGTTTATATATTTTATATTTGAAGTAAAAGTAAAATATATTCAAAAATTATTTTCAACACTGTTTCTAATACATAGACAATAAAATAATCATAGAAAACTATAAAAGTGGACCCCAAGACCTATATAATAACATTATTTATTATTTATTAGTTTCATATAACTTGGTGACACGATAATATAAAAATAATTGGAAATATTATTGGAAGGTCCATTTTGACAATAATTGAAAATATTATATTGGAAGGTCCATTTTGACTTTCGAGTGAAAAAGAGAAACTGAGTGGGGGTTAAGAATGTTTTTTTTTATCAATTTTTAATTTTTCAATTTTTAAAAATTTAAAAAATTATTTTATAATATTTAACAATGTAATAACCATGAGAGAAATAATTAATAATTCGGTTCGTACTTACTGTTAATACCCAAACACCCCAAATCTCTCCAATTATTCCCGTTTGCCCATTCACGAAGGTTTCCTTCGTCATCCCCCTTTCAAACCCTTGTTGCACAGAAGGTATGTATGTATGTATGCGAATCTCCATCACTTTTCATCTTCTTTATCTTACACATGTGGCTATTTGTATGTCACTTTCTCTGATCAAATGCATTCAAGAATCTATGCGATTGATTTCACATTTGCAGTCACGACTAGTGATCATCACAAATTAGATTTATTCAGCTTCTAATTCTTGTTACTTGGTTAGTTTCTGACTTTTCCGATCTGATTCTGTTGTTTTGCGTGTGTTTGAATGTGTAATTTCGTTGGTGTTTGTGTGTTTCGTTTTGGGATTGTTGGTTTGTTCATGATGGGATTCGGATCTTCGGGATTTGAGGGTTTTGGTGGGTTCGATCGATCAGGTTTGAGATTTCTGTTGGTTGTCTTGCGAGATTCCTTCGCGTGATGGTTTGTATAAAGTTGTGTTTTTGATTTTAGGTTTGGGGTTTTATCACTGGATACGTGTATGCAGTTTTTGTATTACTTGAAAGGTTGGGGAAATTAGTAGGTTTTGGGAAAGAGTGTTTTTAAAGCTGTACCTTACAGTATGCTAATAAGAACAATTAGTGATAATGATGTTCTTGGTTTGTTAAATCTCAATCAATGACTAAATGAGATGTGCTTTGATGTTAAGTGAACCTAAATACAATTATTGTTTTCAAGATTAACACCCTTCTTTTTGGACCAATTGTTGACCCTACACTGCACTTGTTTTTCACGGTTTGGTTATGTTGCTCATTAGGTACTCGGTATCAATATGAGGTACATGTAGGCAAAGTTGTTTCAAATTTCCTGATTTTTTAAGTGCCAATCAGTGAGATGTACACTTGTGTTAAACGAACCTAAATCTGATTATTGTTTTCTATGATAAAAGTGCATCTTTTTGAACTAGTTATTGGCTCCTACACGGCACTTAGTTTTCACCGTTTGATTATGTTTTAACGAGACATGCAGTTTGCACATATGTTCTTTACAAGAAAATCATGGTCTATATTTATTGCACGTTGATGAGATTTTTAGATGTTAATTACTTTTTCTGATGGCACACGGCTTGAAGTTGTATCTTATCACTAAGTTCGGATATTACGTAGCACCGATATCGAGTATGTTATTTTCTTTGTTTTATATTTTGTTTTAATTCATTTGTGACTCATCATTGGTCTGATCACTCACTTCTTGCCAAATAACTTTAATGATGCGTGTTTCATGTTACTATGTGTCAAAATATATAGCTCTTGTTTTCTTGATTATTATGTACGGCATAGATCTCACTTAAACACAAGACTTTTTTCTTTCATGATTCACATGTTGGAGTACTCCGTCATTCTATTATGCTGAAAAATTTCGGTTGAGGGATGTCCCATATAATTGCACATTATGCGTTTTCTTTTTTTCCGTTTTGACAAATTAAGCTGAAGTTAAAAGGTGTCCCGTATCATCCTTTCAGTACACTGATGGATAGGCTAGGGTTCACGTTTGGTCATTACTTAATGGCATATTAGACATTTAACTACTAATCAAACACTTATGGAAGCTTTCCGTAGTTGGTTTTAGGCAGTTATATATTGATGATGTTTTTTTCCAACCACTTGATTTTTCAACCTCCTCTTCAGGATAAGATATGGAGGGATCAGGGACACATGGGAGTAGCGTGGACATGTTTTTAAGGAACTACAAGCTTGGAAAAACACTTGGTATTGGTTCGTTTGGAAAGGTGAAAATTGCAGAGCATGCTTTGACAGGTCACAAAGTTGCTATAAAGATTCTTAATCGTCGCAAGATAAAAAACATGGACATGGAAGAAAAGGTAGAAACCTAATAAGAACAATAAAGTTCATTGCTTTATGATTTGTTTTCACATAAACAAGTTTTTGAAATGCATTGTTCAAATTAGGTCAAAGTTCCAGCTTTTATAGTGCAATGTATTTGTTTCATCAAATAATTTGTCTTTGTTGATATGAATCGTCTTCACTTATCAATGTGCATGCTAAGTTTGGGTGGAGGTGGTTGCTGAGACACATATACTTACCAATGGATCAATTCATGTTATGCTTTAGCTACAAGTGACACAAGTCAAACAGACTGAAAGTCGCCTAAAGTGTATTTGAATGCTTAAACCTCTAAAATGTTTTATTTCAAAAAATTAGATTATTATTCTAATAGCATAGTTGTAATCATATATAATGCATTAGCTGTTTGTAGACTTATTCAAGAAAAACGTTTGCCACACCCTGTTCTTCCTCGCTTAATCTCATGAAAGCTGGTTTTGTGAAAATTCATGATTTCATGGACGTATATCATTATCATTTGTTCTTTTCTTTTGCAGTTAGAAGAGAGATCAAAATTTAAGACTCTTTATGCATCCACATATTATCCGGCTCTATGAGGTTATAGAGACACTGTCTGATATCTATGTTGTTATGGAATACGTGAAGTCTGGTGAGCTGTTTGATTACATTGTGGAGAAAGGTAGGTTGCAGGAGGATGAGGGTCGTAATTTTTTTCAGCAGGTGATTGTTTGATTATATTCCTATCATAGGCTTAATTTGCTGGAATTTTCTAATTAACATTTTAACTGGATCAGATAATATCTGGTGTGGAGTACTGCCACAGGAACATGGTGGTTCACAGAGATCTTAACCTGAGAACCTGCTGTTGGATTCCAAGTGCAATGTCAAAATTGCTGACTTTGGTCTAAGCAATATAATGCGTGATGGTCACTTTCTGAAAACAAGCTGTGGAAGTCCAAACTATGCAGCCCCAGAGGTATGGATACATGGTCATGGGTTTTAATAATCATTATACTTTTGAATGTATTTGATTATATGTTAGTCTTCTGTTTGTTTAAGGTTATATCTGGAAAACTGTATTCGGGACCCGAGGTTGATGTGTGGAGCTGTGGTGTTATCTTGTATGCTCTTCTCTGTGGTACCCTTCCTTTTGATGATGAAAATATTCCTAACCTCTTCAAGAAAATTAAGGTGCATTTACTTTTAGTTTTTTATATGAGGTCTCTTAATTAGTCATTCAAATTGTGGAATTAGTTTCTATCAGTTATTTACAAAATATGTTTGTTTGTTGTTCAGGGTGGAATATATACACTTCCGAGCCACTTATCGCCTGGAGCAAGAGATCTGATCCCAAGAATGCTTGTAGTTGACCCCATGAAACGTATAAATATTCCTGAAATTCGTATGCACCCCTGGTTTCAGGCTCATCTTCCCCGCTATTTGGCTGTTCCTCCACCAGATTCTATGCAGCAAGCAAAAAAGGCACGGTGATCGGTGATCCTTTGACTTCTTTATGGACTCTTATAATTTGCAGCCTTTGAGTGATTAGAGTGATTTTATTTTGACAGACTGATGAAGATATTCTTTTAGAGGTGGTTAAAATGGGGTTTGACAGGGACACCCTCATTGAGTCGCTTCGCAACCGAGTGCAAAATGAGGTAATTCTTTTTTCTTTTTTGAAGTATGTTAACGGATAATGATATAATATTACATCATTTCTAATACTTGCATATTCTGCAGGGTACTGTGGCGTATTACTTGCTATTGGACAACAGATTTCGTAACTCAAGTGGCTATTTGGGAGCTGAATTTCAGAAACCTATGGTTAGATTATTTTTCTGATTGTTAAATACTTCATTAGGAATGATTATTGGAAGTAATCACTAATCAATTTCATCTGGTTTTGTTTTAATAAATAAATTCTGATTATCTGATGTTAATCACTTTTGGTTAAATCAATTTCATTCTAGCTGCAACAAAACTTACTGATAAATGATAAAATAAAATAATTTAATTACTCCATCTTATAACCTAATTTGGAAGACTTTACTCCCATCTTACAAGACATTTTTTTTCCACAAGAATATTTTTTTGTCATTTAATGTAATCCGTTACCTAAAAATCAGAATAAACTGTTTATCTGATTTTTACAACTTCAAACATACCCAAATATCATATCCTACAGCTGATTCTGGTGTTTTAAAATTACATGAACTCTTTTTAAACCCACATCCAAACGCCCCCTTAAACATTTATATCCATTATCTGCTTTTTTACTGGTTTCCGGTATAGGATGGATTCAACCGAAACGAGGCTGCTGCTTTAATAATGCCACAACGCACAACTGCATATATGGATTATCAAGGAATAAATATCAGAAGCCAAGTCGAGAGGAAATGGGCTCTTGGGCTTCAGGTTTGGTGTCCCTAAAATAAGTAAACAATTGTAGATATGAGTAAAACGAAAGATTATAATAATTTATTATCATTTCTCATGGTTTGACTACAGTCTAGAGCACATCCTCGTGAGATAATGACGGAAGTTCTTAAAGCTTTCCAAGAACTGAATGTGTGCTGGAAAAAGATAGGTCACTACAACATGAAATGCAGGTGGGTCCCTGGCATGATAAACAACAATTCTATGCAAAGTAATCATTACTTTGGAGATGAGTTGACCATTGTAGAGACTGACGGTGCTTTGAACTCCCCCAATGTGGTTAAATTTGAAGTCCAGGTAACTACTATTCTCGAACCTATGTTTGCACATTTTAATCATGTGTTAAGTTTCTTGCAAATGGTTGTAATTCTATAATACATGAAGTTCAACTTCCCTATTTATCTAGAAGGTAAATGAGTTGAAAGTTGACCGAAGTCTATTTTGAACACATACAGCTATACAAACAAACTAACAAACTTACCTAGTAAATTCCACACATAGCAAAAAGCTATTGGTAGGACTAGGTAGGGTGAGATGAGGGCAAACCTTTCCATTATCATAGGATGAATGGATGATAGAGAGGCTGCTCCTAGTGGGACCGCCACCCAGAAAACTAATTCTTTTGTTCAAAGACACTGATTTTTGTAATATCATTCTTTTTGTAATCATAAGTAACACCTTTATTACCTATAAACAGTTTAAAAACTGGACAGCAAAGTGTTAATGGGCCAACGCAACCTGACCTGGCACATTCTGTCCGTACTAAAAACGACTTGTTCCAACCCGAACCTGTTTTGATAATTTGATCCTTTACATGTTTACATAACCCACCACCTCCATGTACACTTGCCTGTCAATTCATTTGGCTAATCTAATATGATAATATAACAGAAAACATTTTATTGCAGTTGTACAAAACCCGGGAGGACAAGTATCTGCTTGATCTACAGAGGATTCAGGGACCTCAATTTCTGTTTCTAGATCTTTGTGCTGCATTTCTTGCTCAGCTTCGCGTCCTCTAATTAAATCATAATATAGCCCTCTAATACAAATATCAGCTTTCTCCTTGGATCCGCTTTGGACCACTTGTGACGAAAAGCTAGGCTGTTGTAAATACCAGTTCTCGTTTCAATTATTCGGTATTATGAACGAACGTCACCTCAGTTTCCATTCGTAGGCGGCTGTTGTGAGCCAATCTTTTTGCCGACTCACTACGAGTCTGGGCCCCGCCTCACTTTTTTAGAATAGCTACCTTACTTTGGGACTTCCTTTATTATGCATGATGTTGTCTATGTACAATGATGCTAGCTGTACGTGAGCTCCTTGCTCTTCCTGTGAAAATGTGGATGATTTAGACATGCATCTTATTAATGTTGTTTCATACTTTTGACTACTGTGATATGTTTAATTTTCCTATGCTTCACTTATTATTCGCGGTTTGTAGGACTTTGTCTACTGGTGAATATGGATCGGTTAGATTTGATTTTACCAGTTTTTGGATCGGTTTGATTTGATTTTACCATAAAACTGATGTTAGGTGTTAATGTTAATCAGTTGGCTTGGTATCTTCTTCTATTATTGCATATTAAACCAAATTGGCATCGTTCCTTAACCACTAGATTGGCTATCCAAAACACATGAAACTAGCTACCCATTGATGCAAGTCTGTTTTCTAGTTGTTATAAAAACAAGAATGTTCAAAGATTTATATAAATAAACGGTAGAAATGCAGGCTTTTGGTTCGTAAGTATGAACAATTACATCGTTAGTGTTATTCAAGTCAAGCTGAGTCCCATGGAACACATGATAAAAACAAATGACTCTAACTAAAAGAGTCATTACCTTATCTGCTTACAATATTAAGTTATTGCAAAGATGTTGGCTAAAAGGCTTCTATGTGTTATATTGATTTGATCATTAGTCCTGAATGGTTGGCGTTTATCAAAGGGAATCGAATTCTTGATCGGCCTCTTACGTTTAACAAGATCATGGATTGGTAAATGAAAAAGAGGTTAATTACCTTTTAAAATTGATTTCACGAAAGCTTATGACTCCTTGAGTTGGAATTATCTGTTTTCTCTCATGGAATCAATTTGGATTCGGCTTGGCTTGGATTGGATGGATCAGGGTGTGTTTTTATTTGGCTAATGTTTTGGTCCTTGTAAACGGTAGCCCTACGACTCAATTCTGGTTAGAAAGAGGCTTACGGCAGGGTGATCCTATGGCTTCCTTTTTCTTCAAATCGGCAATATAAGCTCTTCATGTAGCCCCTTTAGGGGATTCGAGAGGCTGGATTGTTTCATGGTGCTCGTGTAGGGGATCTTTTTATTCTCTCTTGTAAATGTTGATATTTATCTAGGTTATTGGTAAGAATATTATGAAGAACATTGTTAACGTGTAATTGCTTCTAATTAGCATCGGGTTTGAAGATCATTCTTCATAAGTCTAGCCTTTTTGATGTAGGAGTTTACTTTTATTTGGTTGAGTCTCTTGGGATGCTATCTAGTTGCAAACCGATAAAATACCTTTTACTTGTCTTGATACCCCTATAGGTTCCAACATGGCAGAGTGGATAATTGGAACCATAATTTCAGAGAATGTCATCTATTTGGAAGGCCAATATGCTCTCTACCGGAAGTAGGTCTACGAATTTACGTGTATAGTTTAAAGTTAATTTTATTGATATAAGTTAAATGAGTCTAGCTTGAGTTACATGAAGTTAAGTGTGTAGGTTAAAGTTAATCTTTTGACATGATAAAAATGTAAGTCGTATTGAAATTGTACAATTCAACTTGTCTACTTGCCAACCCGACACTATTACCAGTGGTGGGACCATAATTTTTTTTATTGGGGTCACTTTTGTTTCGGTGCTAGGATTTCTATCAACTCAAGTTATAGTTTTCTGGTAGGGTCAGTTTTTTTTACACTTAAGTTCCAATCAACAACTAAAATCACTACACGCATGTTTGGTTTATAAATGTTAAAAGTTAGTTTCCATTACAAAACCTTTCACAACAAACGATAAAAAAAATCAAAACAAAAAACTTGTCAAGGACTTCTTTTTGTTAAAACTAAAAATCATTCACTAAACTAGAAATCTTTAACTAAACTAAAAGCCTCTTAGATGAAGAATATCAGAACTAGAAAACCCTTATCTAAACTAAAAACAATCTACTTAAATCGAGACCTTTAAATCAACGACTTATTACCTGGAAATCAAGATCTTCAAATCAAATATCGCAAAATCAAGTTATAAACTTACAAGGAAAATCGAGCATAATGTGACCCTCCTAATCGTTATAGAATTCGAGAAAGAACTCAAATCTGTTGTGAACCACTTGGAGAGAAAAAGTATGAAATAATTTTTTAAGGATTCGATCTCGAAACCTGGTGCAAGTTCATACCCGTGTGTAAGGAGTGGAAAACAATCAACCAAGCTCATTTCTTTTGTGTTGTTTAGAATTAATAATACTAATGAGTTCACTTTAAAAAAACTATGGGTCCACTTTGGTATTACAAGATGCACTACTGTTCAAAATTCAATGGGGTCGCTTGACCCCGTACCACGAAAGATAGTTCCGCCCCTGATTACTAGGGGTGTTCATTAATATCCTTTTCCGAAACCGAATCCGAAATTCCGAAATTTTCAGATATCCGATATCCAAATTTCGGATTCGGATTTGAAGAGTTTTGAGGATTTTCAGATATTCGGATATCCGAATTACCCAAAATATTTTATAGAAGTTATTAAATAATAAATATTAATTAGAAATTCGAATATTTTCGGGTATTTCGGATTTTTTATAAAAACTTTAGATATGATATTCGAAAACATTTTCAATAAAAATTTTAACTTTTAAAAAAAAATGATAAATACATATATACATATATATATATATATATATATATATATAATATATATATATATAATAATATATATATATATATATATATATATATATATATATATATATTATATAAATTTAAATTCGGATATCCTTTCGAATACGGACATCCTTTCGAATTGTGCAACTACATTAGAGGATTTGCATGCCGTTACTATCATCGAAACAATTAATTGTAGCAAGTAATATGAAAAATTTTCTTGTTTCTAAAATGGAAATGCAAACTACATATTCATTAGTAATGCTATTGAATTGTATTGTGCTAAGGATGCGGTTGTCTGTGAGAAGGAAGAACTTAACATACCAGGCATCTATTTTATGAAGTTATTATTAATTATTTAGGAAGAACAAAATGAAGCGCTAAGAAGCCACACCAATTGCGTCACACGATCATAGACGAAGGCGTACTTAAAGATAGTATGGTTCTTTAAATAATTTATTCTGTTGGAATTCTGTTGGGAGTGTAGGAGAAGAGAATTATGGTGAGACTTTTGATGATACTACTAAAACTTTGTATGTATGTAGAGTGCTTGCTAGTTAATTTAAGTTTATCCTAAATATAAAGAGAATGCCTTCTTAATGGTGCATACCATGCTACTAATCCACAAAAACAATTGAGATATAAAAGTGAGTATTGGGCTTATAAGCTATTAAGCTACAACTGAGACTAGCGAAAAATTTTATGAATTAATCTCTGAGATCCTCAAGAACACTTTGCTTGTTATCAAATCAACCGCAATACTTTCACCAAGCGGCTCAGATGGTCTTTGGGACCAAACATGGGTTACATGTAAAAGCCGTAGCACCTTCAGTACGGTCAGAGGTGTTTCCCGATGATGAACCACAGACCACAGCTGCTGGTGTGGTTCCTGAGGTTAACCCATTGGTTACATGAGGTGGGTCTGATCTGAAGTTGGTTGTAGTTTGTGGGTTTGATTTATACTTTGATGGAGAAAATGAGAAAAAGAGTTATAGTTGAGCTGGTTTTCAATTTTCATATAGTTGTTTACTTTTAGCGGTTTGTTTAATAGTTTTGACTTTCACTTTTGACCCATCAAAAAGGATAGTGAAATGCCCGCGCGTTGCGTCAGTACGACTGTTGCGTGGTTTTTGGAATTCGATTTTAGTCAGTATCGGCTCGGTGCGTTAGGACGTAAATTTTACGTATATTACAAAAGTTAGACGACTATATTATCCCAACAAGATTAGTGAAAGCATGAGTGATATTTGTGGTCGGAAATCACTTATTACCTAGATTTTAGGGGGAGGTTCGTTTTATGAATGTAGGTTAGAGTTTTATGATTATCGGAGTCGGCTTTTGGTGGTGATTTGCATAAACCAAAGAAAGTTAATGGAGAAATTGTCACCACTACCATCTTGATTGTTATTAAGCTGTTAACAACCGACAAGTGAAAGAGGAAGAGTGATTAGTGCTCAATCGCAATGAATGAACAAAGTAAATGCCTATTTTGTTTGGCCACGTGTATATGCTTTAGCATTTGTATTATAAGCATTATATGTTATACCTTATTGTAAGGAAAGAAATGGAATATTAAAATTATTAAACATTTTATTCATCCTTTTACTTTTATTATAACATGAACTCTTAAATAGTAAAATTACCATTCTATCATCCTTTTATTTTATTATAAAAGATATATATAAATATTAAAATTATTATATGCCCCTAGAAAAATATTAGTATTATAGTTATTATAAATATGAAGATATATATGATTAAATAATTAAATTAAATAATACTTAATTTAAATAGTATTTAGTTATAAAAATATAATTAGTAAATATAAATTTAAATGTCAATGTATAGTATCATAAATAAAATAAAATTAATAAAGTGAATGAAATAATATCATATTATTAAATAATATATTAATAATGTTTAATAAATACACGAAAGAGACAGCCAAAAATGTCAAGTTATATAAAATTTAATGGATAAACTTACCATATTGCACATAAAATGTCTTAAAATCTTAATCAATTCTCTATTCTACATCTTTTAAATGTCTTGCAATCATTTGTACATGTCGCTTCAAAACTTGTATGCTTGGCAAAATTACATCTCTATCCAAAGAGATGTATTATATAGTAGTATAAATATAAGTATTTTATAAAATAATACTTAAATTTAATAGTATTTAGTTGTAAAAATATGATGAGTAACTATAAATTTAAATGTCAAGTTATATTATTATAAATAAACTAAAATTTAATAAAGTGAATTAAATAATATCATATTATTAAATAATGTATTAATAATGTGTATTAAATAATATAATAATTAGAAGAGGTTAATTAAATGGGGACAAAATTAAAACTATTGCATAAAACACTGGTATTCTATATTTAAAATGTTGTATAAGTGTCTTACATTTTGAATGAAATTATCATCTTATCTTTCTCATATGTATTATATAATAGTATAAATATTTAACAGAAATTGAAATTGAAATGCTCATTGCCAATTATGTTTCACATTTAAAAGAGTTTAATGAAAGGTTTTTGTTACATTGACATGACTCGGAATGTAACAACCAAGATACGAGAGCATATATATAGAAAATAATTTCTTTTAACCATCAACACAGGATGACCTAAACAACAATGTACTTCAAACGGAGATGATGACATCTAGAAACACACTAGAACCTTTGTGGTTTACCTTGCGACTATTACCAACACCATTTGTTCAGTATCTTAGTGGTTTATAATAGTGTTAATCTTGGTTTCGCATGTGAAACGGGTTAGAGATAATTATTAAAATTTAATTTATTATTTGGGTTTAGATAATTATTTGTTTTGTATAATTATTTTGTATAAGAATAGGTAAATGTTTCTAATTTGCGTCTAACTAAAAAGTCTTGGTTTATAAGTTATGTATAATATAAACTAGTTGGTTCCCCACCGCGCGTTGCGGCGGGAAACTCCCAATTTTTATCTGAGGTTGTTTTCACGACATTTAGATTTTTGTTAAAAACATATGGTCTTCTAAAGTTCTATGATCAAAATTGTTAGTGAGCAAATGTAGACAAAGACTTGGGCTTTCATTTTTAGTAGAAAACAGTAAATAAGACCAGAGGTTTACGACAACTTTTATTCATATTACCGGAGAAATTAGAGGAGCCGTTATCCTAATACCTCGTCAATGGGAAAATTGCAAAACGTAGGTTAAAAAAATACTTCATGTTACGACATATTTGAATAGTTTTACAGCCATAAATATCGTATTGAGCCACCAATAGGAGTCTACGTTTATTATAGAATTTGAAACAGAATCTACAATTATAAACCAAATTTGGATTTCAAAGCGCATACTTGAACCCACTGCCTTTAGCCAAACAAAACGGAAATGTATAGATGCAAAACTTGATGATATCGTCTTAAAAATTAGAAAAGTGACAGTTTTGGTAAATGTTGTTCTACATATATATAATTCATGAATAAGGCTATAACTTACAGTCTCATTTACCAACTTGTAGTTCTAAAAAAAATCAACAATACTAACCTCAAGTTTGCTAAGAACATGGAAAAACACCTGCAGTTGCAGCTAGAGATCAACACATTTGTCTGGTAAGAGATTACCGAAAGGTTTGTAAGATGCAAAAATCACCAAACTTCCATTATTACTTCAGAATAAGATTGAGCCTACATAGAAACTTTACCTGTCGTTGGCAATCTGGCCTGTTGCGTGTGATGTTACGCTATTAATAAAATCATAATCAAAATTTCTTTAGAAGACAGGAGGTAATTTGGACAGCTTTCCTTAAATCAGCTATATTTTCACATAAAAGTGTGAGAAGTATGACACCCTGCATGTCGAATGCCCAAATGTTTCAGAATGATTCTAGTACCCTAAATGGAAGGAAGTAGAGCAGAGACTCAAATCAAATAATCTTCAAACAATCAATGACAAAAAAATCTTGAATGCATCCTTAACTTTCAAATGTGAAACGATTTAAGAAACTTGCAACTAAATTCTGACATTACAACCGAACAACTTAAAAAATAAATACAAATAAAAACAGGTTAATGAATCAATGACAATTTTACATTAATAATGTTTAAATGAAAATAAATACAAATAAAAACAGGTTATGAACGATTCTCACCTATTTGAATTTCAAAACAATCTACACCAGCATTTTAAAGTTGTATAACATGCATATTTAGTTATGAATTTTCTAGTTCTATAATTTAAAACTTCAAAAACACTCGTCTTAATAAAAACCAAATTTTCCAACATGTATACTCATATTTATGATCAACAATTATGAAAGATGATCAACACCATAATTGGTGTGCACAACTGCATATCACTAAACCCCAAATAAGGGTATACACACCTTATTTCCTAGTATATAAGTTAGCTGCAATCCTTGAGAATTAAGTATATATACAGATGGAATATTTAAATTAAAGTAGCCATTAGAGAGATATTAGATCATTAGTTAAACATTAAACCCCCATATAAGCTATAAAAGTAACCAAAAATTATGTACCGAGGATGAAAGATCATCAGAAGTCAACATTGTGCAAGTCCAAAATCACCTGACCAGGACAAAACCAACATTGTGCAAGTCCAAAATCACCTGACCAGGACAAAACCAACATTGTGCAAGTCCAAAATCACCTGACCAGCCAAAAGCAATACAGATTAATATGAGGTTGTAAGGCACATGTGTTATGATTTCAGATATTAGGCAAAAAGTGATCAATTATTACCAAGTCTGATATCTTGATCTCTTGTTAGAAATTTATTTGAACACTGAAGAAAAAAGAATTTGAACATTGACAATTATATACATGAAACACATAAATTGTAAGTGATGTACTCTCCAACCATATAATTTGGGCTATCGGGTTCTAGTCCCGTAAAATGCAGAATGTGGTGATTGTATCCTAGAAAATCTAGGTGGTAGTGTATAAAAACAAAATATCATAAGGAAATGTTTATGGAAGGTTTCTCAGGATACATTTAAAGACGGTTTCTGAAAAAAGAAGATACAAATATAGATCAGTGATGTGAAGCTAAAATAGACCCTATTACCGGATGCTACATATGATAGATATAAAACAACAATAAAAAACAAAAGAACTAAAACGGTAAAACCACTTCTGGAAAATGGACACCTTTAGCTCTTTTGATTGCTTTCGCCCTGTAAAAACAAATGATTAGTATATGGCAGCTTGAGGCAAATAGAGATACAAAAAGGTGAAACTGCTAAAAAAATAACTCACATGTCTCCTCCTTTCATTGTATGCTATAACAATGCATACATAGAAACCCTGTGAGAAAGAAATATATATTACAAATTCAACATACACTAAACACCCAAAAACCAAATGAAGCAAAAGACTAACTGAGAACAAACCTTTTCAACCATTTGTACCCCACTGAAAAAGGATTTTGTACAGTGGAAATAAGTTCATCTTCATAATACATAGCATATCAGCTTTGCAGACTTGTTAATGTTTATTTTAAAAGTGGATCTTCACATTATGTTTTCCAAGAAATTAAGCTCTAATTCCACACACCAATATAAAGCCAGCATATATAAACTAATAGAAAAGAAAACTCACCTTTACCAATCTGTTCTGTTATTTTATAGTTCTCCTGAGTTTAAATACTTTCTGGTAATCTTTCTTATGATCACGCCTAGCTAAGTGATGTCTTCATAACAATTCGTGAAGTCCGATAGAGAAACCTGCACCCAAAGTGCTTACAAAAGAACATCAAGAATTCAAAGTCATAGAACCGTGGCGTTAACAGAAATCTAAAGGGAAAACTCAAGAATTTATAAACAACTAATTACGCTAATGTCAATTAAAGGATAGTTATATATACTCAACAAGTTTGTACCATGGCAACAACAGAGGTATCCACCATCCTACTGTGAACTTTGATCACCTACCAAATACACACAGATTGTCAATAATTAAATTGTTCTCATTGTATACTATTTGGCAAAGCAGACGAGAAATGAGAAATCGATAATCGTACCTTTAGTTTAAAGGTTAATACTCAAAATTCAGAGTTTGAAACATGAAATCGATCCTCGATATGCAGTAATCAACGTTCTCTTCTTCTCTCTTTCTTTGCGGAGAAGACGCGTGTAATGTCTGAAATGTCCAACTTGACCATCTACTGTTCATTTCGTTCTCTTTGGGGATATGTAATTGTACTTTGTGTTTTTTTTAAATAATAATATTGAAAGAATCGTGAGAGTTTCTACCAAATATATGTTTGTTTTCGTGCTTGATAACAATTTACATCATGAAGAAGCTTGCTTGATTATTATTTTTAGGCACTAAAAAACGAACTTAGTAATGTTCCAGACAAATATTTGTCCTGGAAAAACAATTTTTTTTTGCAAAACTCCGAAAATCATGGGGTGAAATGTGAATTGAATTTGTCGTTTTTACAAAGGTTACATAACTATGTTTATAATTACGATTTTGATAGTACCAGAATGAGATAAATTTCAGAGTTTTAGGAGTAAATTGTAAAATTTTCTCGCGATCTTCATGACTATGGTCACAAAGGTATAACATGTTCGTAAAAACGTTTTTTTAGATATTTAATAAAAAAAGCAGTTTATTACAAATGAGATGCTTAAAGACATAATATAATAAACTACAGTTAATAGATTTACAACCAGCATCATTGATTTTCTGCTAAACCTTAGTGCATAAAATAAATTAAACTAGAGGAAAGCGTAACAACAATGGGGATGTAGCTCAAATGGTAGAGCGCCCGCTTTGCATGCGAGAGGCACGGGGTTCGATCCCCGCATCTCCACTTAGTATTTTGAACTTCATATATTTTTTATATCATATTTCGTGCCGTTTAAAAAACAAAACAATTAACAACATGATATCTATGAGGCTTCTGAAAATAAAGGAGTGGAGTATAGCTATGTTTTCAAATATATACATACATATATATACATATATATACACATATATATATATATATACATACATATATACACACACACACACACACACACACACACATATATATATATATATATATATATATATATATATATATTATATATATATATATATATATATATATATATATATATATATATATATATATATATATATATATAGTTAGGATCATTACAGAACTACAGAACCATTGATAATTAAGTCTGGTGATACTTGAGTTGTTTTACATATGTGTATATCAGACATGAACAATAATTATGTAAAACAACTAAATATAACCAGCTTTAACTTACATTTATGTAAATCAGTGATTCTTTTGGTTCCGAAAATAAAAACTGGCTCTGTAATAATCTTGACCCTACACACACACAAACACTAGCTTTAGTAAACCTAAATATAAAATAAATTTACTATATAAATGATATTCTAAAATAAGTTATGATTGAAATTACATATGAGTATGATGTTTTAGAAAATTTTTAAAAACATTAATTTTAAATATTTTGTATTGTTAAAAAAGTTTGATGTTTTAGAAACTATTAAAAATACTTTTTAAAAAACATCAATTTTAAATATTTTGTATTGTTAAAAAAGTTTGATATTTTAGAAAATTTGTTACTTTATAAAAAATTATTTTTTTATAAAAAAAATTAATAAAAAGACATCTTTCTTAATTCATTAAAAATACACTTAATCTAAATAAGAGTTAAATTATTATTAGTAATTAAGATAATTATTAAATATGAAAGAGAAACGGAAAAATTTTGGTGAGAAGGAATGTGGTGTTGCCACATGTCCTCCCAAGATACTCTTTTATTATAGTAGTGTCGGTTACTATATAAAGAAACAACATTTTTTTAAGAAAACGTCTATATGGTATGCGTATAACTCTTATATATATGTATATATATAGGGTCGGTTATTATACAAAGTGTAATTTTGGTGCAAAGCGTACGAAGTCACCAGAGCGTGACACGTATTTTTTAGCGGAGGGGTAGTTTCGTGCACGCTACAATTACGCATAAAAGTTACATAATCACGCAAGTTATATTCATAATTACGCAAAGAAAAATTACTCACGTTATAAAAAATAATCACGCAAGTTATATTTATAATTACGCAAGTTATATGATAATTACGCAAGTTATGTTAATAATTACGCAGTGAATAATCACGCAAATTATGCACACCACATAGACGTTTTCTTAAAAAATATTATTTGTTTTAAAAAAAGTATAACAATACTATACTCATATTAAAGAGGATAAAATGCTTGTTTTTATGATGTATTTTAAAAAAAATAATGCCATATGAAAAAGTTATATGTATTTAAAAAACAGGAAAAAGTTTAAAAAAAGTCAATAATTGTAGGCTATTTCCAATTCTACCCCTCCAGAAACATTCATTGCGTGATTAGTCTATCTTAAATCTGAACCATTCATCTCTTAGATCGATAGTCCTTGTTGCTTCGTACTCTGTGCATGAAAACAATACTTTGTACCGTAAACATTCCATGTATGTATATATATATATATATTATATATATATATATATATATATATATAACCATATTATAACTGAAAACCATGAAAACCACCATTATTCGATCACATAACTTATAATTGATTTAACTTTTTGATTGTTTAAAGTATATTTGAATAAACTTCAACCTTAATTTTTGAGATATTTATATATTTTTTAATTTAAACTCCAAGGAACGACGATTATAAAAAAACGACTACGTATACGTAACTTGTATGAGTTACATGTACGTAACTCTTAGTTGTACACTTGGTAACACATACTTACATGTAAATAACCCCTACATATACGTAACTCTTAGTTGTATACTTTGTAATACGTACTTATATACATGTAACATCTGGTTTTCATGATTTTTATTTATAATATGGTTTTCAAAGAATCCCTCCCATATATATAATATATAATGTAAATTATGTGACCAGTTTTATTGATTTTCTTTAGTTTTCACACAACATTGTGGTTTTCTTAGGATCACACAACTTATATATATATATTGGAGGGTTTCAATAGAAACTACATTATAAATGAAAACCAAAAAACTACTTTATAGCCCTTGTTTTATTTGATCAATGGTTATGATTAATTAGTGACATAATTATAATTAGATGAAAAATTAGAGAGTTATTATTAGCCATTAAGGGTAGAATAGGAAAACAATGTTTTTTTAAATATAGAACAAACTACTATCAAAATAAATTTCTAATATCATTCTTTCTCTCTCTTATCTTTTGTTATTCCAACATAAAACTATTTATAAACACTGCACTAAAATTGTTTTTTTTTTATTTTTCGTAAATGATTGAACGGTAGTTAGTTATAATATATTATGCTATGTTACATATATGTATCAGTTTCTTATGTATATGAGATACTATGATACGTATACGTAACCTAATCAAACTTTAAGTTCACCAAATCAAATCTGAAATCTTAAGAGCATTTAAACCATGTAATGATCTTGCTACATAATTCTTTACTTATATGCAATGATAACAAAATACTCCACCAGAACAAGAATTTTGATTGAAATACTATACGTAATATTGCGTTACGTATATGTATCAGTGTATATTGTATGAATTGAATGAGTAAAAATATAACCACATGAACATAAACTGAGTTACATATACGTAACCATGTTAAACGATGATCAATTTTAATATCTAACATTGTGTTACATATATGTAATAACGGGCTATATATATAAATCATTGTGTTACGTATACGTAAACACAATTTTAAAAGAAAGAACTAAGAATGAAAAGACTAGGAAGAAGAACTTAGAGCTCATATGTAATAACAATAAAAATATATTGCTTACGTATACGTATGAGTTACATATATCTAAGAACTAAGAATGAAAAGACTGAGAAGACGAATTAAGATCTCATATATATATTTACATATACGTATGGCCGATATGTTCTTCATGTACTTGCTCATGCTCTCTGTCTTCAAGTCTCAATCATCTTCCAAGATACATGCATGTAACATAACTTATATGACACATGTTCATCATCTTCCTATCGATTCTTCTTTTCTTGAATGATTTGTTGGTTTACTTAAACTATTAATGGTGGTTCTGTGGTGTTTGAAGGTAGTGTTAGAAATACATGAACCATTGATGGTAGAAAGGGGGTGGTGTTGGCGGTCTTTGAAGGCGGTTGGGAGTGGTAGACGATGACATGTAGGTTTATACGATGGCACATATAGATCGCAAAACGTGGTGGTATGCGATGGCAGAGGTGGTATGCGGTGGCAACGGGAGTATGGAATGGCGTTGACGATATGTAGACGGTGGTGATGGTAGAATGCCCTAACTAAAAATCACGGTGGTTTATTTCTTGAGAAGTATGAGAAAGATGAAATTTGAAATTTCAATTATTGAGATAATATATGAACTCAAAAGAATAGATAATTACCAAAGTTAGAAGAGTGTTATATTATTTTATTAGCCTTTTAAATAAAAAATAAAAAGATTAAAAGGAAAAAAATTGATTGGTTGAGAATGGTTTTTATGGTATTAAATTATAAAAGTGGTTTTCATTTGATCCGTACTCTCTCTCTATATATATACATATACATATACATATACATATACATATACATATACATATACATATACAATACATATACATATACATATACATATACATATATATATATATATATATATATATATATATATATATATATATATATATATATATAAACACACACACACACATATATATATATATATTATTGTGAGTATGGCCAGCCCAGAGGATATGCGAGGTGGGAGACCGCTCGTGCTCAGATAATCGGGTGGCTCAAAAATATTCTTATGTTGTTTAGGACCTTAGCTACTAGGTGTTTATTAATATATTTAAAAAATATAAACTTATTAGTACTTATTTTGAGGGCCAGGTAAATTAATATACATTTTAAACACCTAATAATGTTTTCTAGATTGGCTCGAATAACCCAATCAAGTATAAAAACTTTTAATCTTATTTTGATTCTGGTTTGTATTTAGTGATTTAATTTAGTTATTCATACTACAATAATTTTGTTTTGTTTATAGCTATAATATTTATCGTAGTTTTAATGAACTTTATTTACATTATTTAGTTTCTATTGAGGAGACTTATTTTTAACTTGTCACACAAGACATATATAATTTATTATCATTCTGTATTAATATTAAAATTAAATAGATTTTATATCAAAACTACGTAGATTTTTGAAGGTAGGAGGGTGGATTGGGGGCCGGGGTATGCCATATTTTTTTAAGGATTTTTTAAGGGGTTTGTTATATGTAAATTGTACATCAGTTACTTTCTCATTTTTTTAATTTTTTTATACTTTTATATAATGCATAAAGATATATAAAAAGATGTGGGTGTTCTTGTAATAACTTTGACTGTTTATATAACCCAAATTCTCTTTTTCGGTCATTTTTACGAAGGTTGACCATATAGTGTCATGTCATGGATATGTAATTATAGGTGCAATGTACATCTATATTAATGTGCAACTGTGCAGGGATTTTTTTAGTCTGTTATCTCATCTTTTTATAATGGTTGGCCATTCCTCTAGGCCATGGGATTGACATATTTCTAGGTGCTTCTAATGAAACAATATAAAATTATATATGATAGGGTTTACTTGAGAATTAATTATAATTTTAGAAATTAAGAATTACTTTCTATTTAAATCTAAACGTTTATAATTTATCATATATTATTATTATTTTTTTAAAATTGCACAATTAAATTATAATTTTTTTCATCTTTAATTTGAGTATAATATTACTAGATTAAAATAAAGAAAATAATTATATGTCAATACAACATATATGTAGTGTTATGATACAACATAAATATAATATGATGTATTGCATATATTATTAGTTTGGTATACTATATATGTAGCACATATGTAATATAAGAATATTATACTCAGATTAAATATAAAAACAATTCTTAATATTATGATGCATTTTTTTAAAAAAATATCATATGAAAAGTTATAAGTGTTTAAAGAAAAAAAATAAGATTTATAGTATTGTTCAGACAATCTATCTGATGCTAAAGGAGATGAATATTCAATCCAAAGCAAAATTGATAAACATTGTTGACGAAAAACTTTCAATAAAGATGCCAACATACTAAGAGGGTGATGGTTCATTAAGCACTCGGTGCGAAACCATCAACTCTTTCCTCAAAATAATTGTAGGTCAAATTCAATGGAGCGACCAATAGTTTGATGTTTGGATTGTTATGTAACAAATAAATTATTGGACTTAAACCGTAATTTTCGTCAAAGTAGATGAACTAAAAGCGTAACTTTAAAATAAACGACAGAGGAGAGTGGTAAAGTCAGGCTAAATTTTACAACTCCATAAAAGATATAATATGACTATAGGAGATGGTTTTAAGTCATGTAATCTTAGAACAACTAGTAATGGTGTTGTTTTACAACCTTGAAATCAAGAGTTTAGATCGTAAGAAACAATCTTTTGCACATGATGTTGGATAAAAATACGTACGCTAAATCGCTTCATGATCTACCCCTTTTCAGACCTTACATAAAACGCGAATTAAGTTAAAACACCACTATTATAATAACTATGGGGGATTGTATAATAGAAGATGAAGTGGAAGATGCATATGTTATGAGTATAAAAACACATGGATGGGCAGATGGCAATGAATATGACAGATGGATCATGGATGAGCTTCTTTTTTACTTTATGGGCCGGTGGGTGCCATGTGGGCCGGATCCGGACGTCAAGGAGAAGTTTTTTCTACCAAAACACGGAAACGCGTATTAATAGTCTTAATCAAAGCTAAAAGACAAAATCACAGTTTTGTTAAGTTAATCGCTCACATAATTTACATTTTTAAATTACATTATATTTTCATATGTTTTTCTTATTTATTTATTTTTATTTTTTTATAGTAAAACCAACTTTCTTTACATCTTTTCCTTTAACAAAAGATTATTTGTAGCTTTATATTATTTATATCTTTACTACTTGTTAACCACGTGTACATATAATCAATCTATCAATCAGACCCTGTATTGGCCACAGTCCTCGAACATCCACATGTAATAGTACCTATGATTGTTAACTCAAGCTTAATATATGTAATAACAAGGTATTGATTTTCGCATTAAAAAAGATATTGATTTTCTTATACATACTTTTGTCGGGCAACAAATTTAAGCATTTACTACTGATTTTTGTTTATTTTAAGATTTATTTTCATAATTTAATTAAAGAGGATTGGTAAATGTATTTTAATAAATCAAATATCTTTGAGTCACGTGCCATTTTTCTAGGCAGTTCACCTCATCATCACCTAAGCTTCGTCCGCGTGTACTAGTTAAAATGAAACTTATATATGTTAGATCCATATTTACTAAAAACATTTATAATTAATTGTCGAATTCTTATTTTTGGAAATATAATTGATATGGAAACAATTGAAACATCATCTTAAATTATTTTTAATTATTAAATTTATAATATTGGAATCAAGTTTCGTTCACACACTCTGTGTTCATGTGATACATGTTTACTCAAATTTTTAAAAAATATATTTTTTCTTTTATTCATTATCTATTTATTAAATTTACATTTCACTCAAATTATTAGTTTTATATCATTATTGACAAGACGTGCTAAATTTATATAAAATGTTATTCTTAGGTGTAAATATATAATTCTTCATACTATTATAATTATATAAAGACAAATTGGATTTTAATAATCCAAAATACTACCAATTGGACGATAATAATCCATAGTTATAATTTGGCCAATAATAATCCAAACTTTCATTTTTCTTGCCAATGGACAATCATAATAGTAAAATTTTTATTGATTTAAACTTGATTTTACTCACGATGGTGATTGAGAATGAAATAGCAAGACATACAACAAAATGGAATGAAAAACGAGAGAAAATTAAATGTAAACTAATAAAGAAAATGCTAATAGAATTGTCAATGACAACAAAAATGAAAGTTTGGATCACTATCAGCCAAATTGATACTATGGATTATTATCGGCAATAGGTCGTAGTTTGGATTATTAAAATCTAATTTACCTTATATAAATAATATAAAAAATTAAATCATGCACTACAAAGAAACATGCATATATATTCTTATGAAATAATAATTATCAACTTTTTCGTATATTATTTTTTATACCTTAAATATGTTTGATATATATTATAATTTTATTGATTTATTGATGTCTTACCTATAAAATATATTAGATTATACATATATAATATTTATTATATAGTTTTTATATTTCTATCTATGTGACACACGGGTATCTAATTTAATAATGAATAAAACACAAACCGCTAAAAGTGACAAGAATATAGAAGAGATTGGTTAGTATAGTAGAGTGAACCAACTTTTTGAATCTTGTCAAGAACTAAAATATGAATATACAAATAGTGATATTCTATTCTTATTACACACAAAATAAACTTAAAAGATTGATTTTGATGACAAATTGAAAAGAAAGGAATGAAGAGGCACTCATCTATGTCTTGGTGATGTTTGGTTGGAGTTTTTGTATCTTTCGAAGGTGTGCTTCATTAGGGTTCAACCTGAACTCTACTAATTGAGTAAGAGACGTGCATTTTTGTCACTACACATAAAGATTACTAAAACATTAACTTTTAGGAAGGGTCTTGCTGGAGGAAAGAAAAGACATAATCAGAAAAAAAATAGGTGTCATAACTCATAAGTAGGCACCTAAGGCATGCGCTTGCCTAGAGGATACATGTGCCCAAAGAACGTACACATGATGTATGGAAGCCTACATGTCCATGAAAGTAGGGGTGTTCAATGGTTGGTTCGGCTATGAGACTTTCTAGGTATAAGTGATAACTGAACCAAATAGAATTAGAAAATGTCTGATAGTATCGAAATCAAGCAATCAAATCGAATTCACAATTCGGATTCGATTGAATTCGATAACCAAACTGAATAAGCAAGATTTTGTCAAACCGATAAATGAATGCATGACTAATAAAAAATGAAGAGTTAAGTTTGGTTTTGCTCCTTGAGATTTGACAAAAATAACAATTTTGCTCCAATAATTAAAAAAATCAATTTACCTCCAAAAGTTTATAAGTTTTTTTTTTTTAAATTTCAATCCAAAAGTTTATTATTTGTTTCAATTTGATCCAATATAATGAACTTTTGGATTAAAATTGAAACAACTTATAAAACTTTTAAAGATAAATTGATGTTTTTAATCTTTTGGATGGAAATTGTTATTTTCGTTAAACGTTAAGGAGCAAAACTAAAATTAACTTATAAATGCAATTAGTTAAAAAAGCAAATAAAAAAACAATTTTAAAAGACAAAAGATTAAATAATATTATTGTTGTTTCACTTTGAAGTATTTATTTATACGTAACTAAATCATATATTATCTGAAATGGTATTAAATTTTCTTTACAAACTATTTAATATTTTATTTGATATGAATCCAAACCTTTGATTTAATTAGCTCATGACTTATAACTTTGATATGAATCCAAACCTTTGATTTAATTAGCTCATGAATTATAGTTTTGATATGAATCCAAACCTTTGATTTAATTAATGCTATTTTTCATGTGATGATCACTCACACTTTACGAGTAAAAGATCTCACTAATTTACTTTAAGACTTTTATAAGAATGGAATTTATGCTGGTTTATTGATATTAAAGAACTTTTCAAATTTATTATTCCTTTTTAGATAAGGATGTTACAACTATTCTGCTTAGGAGCAATTCGTTTTAGGCTCAAACAATTGCACACAAAAAAGTTTAGACTAGATGCTTATAACTAGTGGGTACCTACAATTTTTCTTTTTATCAATATCATTTTCAAATATGCATGGTGAATTAAAATCACTCTTTATATACCGTAAAGTATTTACTACTAATAACAATAAAACCATTCTCCATGTCACTTGATCCGATATACCGTACAGCAAGTTGTTTTAAAACTACTTAATTTATAATTACGTTATAATAATTTATTTAAATTGAAACCTCCTGTACGTAAAACTAAATACACATGAATTCAAATATATAATTTCATTTTATTTTTGACATATAACTATCAAAGTAGTATATCAATATGTAAAGTTGAAGTAATTATAATAAGGTTTTATTAATTAATTTGATTTATATATACTTACTTCTTAGCTTTATAGTTAAGTGTAGAAGTTGTCATAGTAAACATAATCACGTAATAAAATAAATAAATTACACATTTCCAGTATATTAAATAATTTCATAAATCTGGCAAATTTGTGTTAACAACATATTTTTATAAACTATTTTTGTTAATCAAAATTACTAAAATGAAAAAAAAGATACGAAATAAACTAATATTATTGAAACAGAAGAAAAATAATACTATTAAAAATTTTAATTTAATTAGTGTGATACTACTCCATTTCGATACGAATTTTGTTACATCAATAGTTTAATTTTAGATCAAACGTAATGTTAGATGTATATGTTTTGTTATTAAACTATAATGCATATCTTAATCAACAAGCAAAACGTGTCCCACCCCGTTAGTGTCTATATATAGTGACAACCTGCAACACCAATCTTCCACAAGCATTCGATTTCAATTTGAAATAGAAATAAAAACTCCGATCGGGCTAAGTGATTAATCAAGATTGACCGGAAAAGATGCCGGCGGAAGGTACTCTAAACTGCATCGACATCATCCTCGCGATCATCCTTCCTCCACTCGGCGTTTTCTTTAAGTTTGGTTGTCATGTAAGTCTCTGTATATTACTCCCTACAATCATCACTGCTTTATTGGTTCGGTTCGGTTTGGTTTTTTGAATGATTATATGGTTATGTTGGATTGTTGGTTGGTTGCAGGTGGAGTTCTGGATATGTGTGTTGTTGACATTGTTTGGATGGATCCCTGGGGTTATCTATGCCATTTATGCCATCACCAAGTGAATTCATTAATCTTAATTATGGTTAGTAATTTAATACATACTAAAGACTCTATAATTATTTCATATATTATTTATGATCCTTAAACCAACTGATTGATGTGAAGCTGCAAGACAATTAAAAATAGAAAAGATTTTAGGTTTAAATCTTACTCACAGCAAAATGCTATAAGGTGACTTTTTTTTTCCGAATGATAACTTCGATCACATATCATTTATGTTTAAGTTATTATTAACAAATACTTCCTCACCCATAAATTGCATTTTTATTTAGATATAAAATAAATATTTTCATGATTTTCCAGGAGTTTTTGTGGTAAATTTCAAGAAAATCAAAGATAATTATTTTTTTAATTGGAAATAAAATAAATTATGTATATCTCTATATGCGGTTTACGTTTCTTAGAAATGGTATATTTGTTAAGAAAATAATACAAATATTTGAATAAAGTAGATACGAAAAGATAAATGTTATTTTTTAAAAAGGATTAGAATATATTAAATAAATGTAACAAAAATGAGTACTTTATATTTTAAAGAGTAAATTACCATTTGCATCCTTGACGTTTTTTCATTTTAACCATTTGCATCCCTATAGTTTCAAAATTGCCATCTGCCCCCTAACGTTTTATGTTATTTTCATTTGAGTGTCTGTCGTTTTATTTTTATTTCAATTTAAGTCAAGATAACTAACACTGTTAGTTTTTCTTTTAAAGTTATTGTTGAAAATACTAAACTACCCCTAAAATTAAATAAATTAAAAAACTTGTGGGACCCATTCATCAACATCTTCTTCATTAACAACACACCCATCACCACCACCACAAAATCCCCGAAACTTTTATCAGTACTCTCCCACATCTCTTGCTCCTTCCTAAAAATCCCCGAAACTCCAACCACCGGCATCTTCACCGCCAAACCCACATCACCGTTACCCGACCCACCACCACCACCCACCTCAACCCGACCCGATTCCGCACCCGAACCCACCCATGCTCGCCCCTTCCATGCCTCCCAAAACTTCCCCACAACGAATCAGAATCCGATTTCTCGCGAAAAAGCAATGTAATGACAGTAGATTTCGAACCCCTTTCTTCCACTTTCCCATCAGGTGTAATCGAGACTTAAATCGAACCCTAGGGCTGAAGAACATACCCTTGATTGACTTCTTGGTGTGGAAGATGTGGGTCACGGCGGCGAGTGGGACCACCACCGCCGGAGATGGCGACGGTGGCGATGGTGATTCGGGGTTGGGGAGCCACATGAGGCGGTGGTTTGTGAGGATGAGGAGACCTGATTTGAGGATTGGGAGATTTGGGGCTTCTTCGTTGAGTAGGTCGATGGAGGGTTGGAGTGATGATTCGACTTCGCCGGAGAAAAGGACTGGGCGGCCGCTGGTGGTGGTCTTCACCGGTGGTAGCCAGTTTCCAGCCATCGTTGGGGGTAGAGTTGACTCCGTTGATGGTGGTCAAAGTGCTGCAACGTGAGATGGTGGTGTGTGAAACAGTTTGTTTGTGGGGTTGAGGATAAGGGGTATGTGGTTTAATAAATAAGGGTAATTTTGTCATTTTACAAAAGTTAACAGAAAAATCTAACGTCGTTAATGTTTTGGACTCAAATGGAGATTAAAAAAAAAACGTTAGAAGACAGATGATAATTTTAAAACTATAAGGATACAAATAATTAAAATGAAAAACCTTGAATCTAAATGGTAATTTACTCTATTTTAAAACCAAAACAATGCACATGATGATTGTTTATGTTCTTTTTTTCAGGTGGGTGGACCCGCATATGATGTTACGGTGCCTTCTAGTTTGGAATTTATGCATCAGTTACTGTGTTATTTCTTTTTCATATTCGTTATTTGTGGTTGAAAATTTTAATGTAATATATAGTAAATTATTGTTATCGTTATTATGTATCTGTTAAGGCGTTTATTATGTCCTGTGTGTCTGAATCAAAGAATTTAGGTTGTGGGTGGCATTTGGCAAAAAGAATAATCACCTTCAATTAGCCGTTCAAAAATAAAAGAATAATACATTAGAAAAACATATCATAGGTTCACGAAAGAATATTATCATAGGATCACGAAAGAATATTTATATTTCAAGCTGTCACACGACAATGAAATATTCATATAAGTAATTAAGAATACTTATGAAATACACTTAAACTGAATCCAACATTTTAATGTTGGTTACCTGCTTCATATATTGAAGGCTTAGGATACTTTAAGTTTGTATCAAGTCAACTTAAAGCATCTCTAACGGAGACTAGAGAGAGCAACTGATGCCCTCCATTTGTCCCTTCACGTCCACTTCGAGTCACCCTAACCCCTTGGATATGTCAAATGTTTATTAAGTTAACCTAATTCATCTCTAATGGGGAGGTTGATGATGCCCTTCAATTCATCTCTTCCTTCGACAAATGACTTCCATCTCTCTCTCTTACAGGTATCATCTTTTTTCAATATTCTTGTCTTCCTCTCATAGAATCCGTGTAAGGGCTTCATCCCCATGGACGAAACATGTACCACCTCTCTCTTTCTGATAGCAACCTCTTTTGGTCACGAGTTGTCATGTCAACGACAAATGGGCTACAAATTGCATTGGAGATGCTTTTAGTAAAAGGGGGAATAAATGAGCTAGAAGGAAAACTAATATATATTTAAAAGAACGCATTTATTAGATAAATAAGTTGTTACAAGGAATAGGGACATATTATCTTTTATAAAATAGAGAACAAATTTTTAGAAAACATATCTGCTCTATTCCTGTTAATATCATATATACTGAATTTCACATTTCACATTTTATTATAATCAACTTTCAAAACTTGCATTATAACATAACTTTTATAACCTACCTTTTATTGTAACCAATTTCCGAAACACTATATGAAATGGCAAATGAAAGTTTTAAAATGTGTTTATACGTATTAAAAAAATTTAGAGGGTAGTTTTAATATGTGTTTGTATTAAAAACTTTTTTAGAAGATAGTTATATCAAAAGTATAAATTCTTTTTTAAAAAATTTAAGATAGTTTTAAAATGTGTTTGTATGGCAAATGAAAATAAATCTTACAAAAAATTGGGCTTCATTTGGTGGATTGTATACCAAACAGGAAAAGCACATTCATTTGTTCTCAAATTGAGTATAAGCCCAAACATAATGAAACTTAATGGATGTAACAACTTTATTTTCAATTGGTAGATCCATATATCCAATTTCGTTTTTATTTAATTTGTGATACAAATAACATTCAATGGAGGCCCAATCATAATGAAATATCATATTATTTTAAATGTATTAAGTTATACTATATTCTACATTTTATTATAGGTTTCATAAAATTTTGATTGTTCAAAAATAAATAACGAAAAAGAGTTGAACAAATAGTATTTATGCACAATCCAATTTTTTGAAAATAAAAGCAATAACATATATGATTATATTTCCAGACACATTTTAACTTTAGAAATTTACTTGGCCAACCAATCGACCATCAAACATCGACCATGGGGACTAATAGACTATTGTTGTGTAGTGGTTGGGCGGTGCGTGGAAACCGTATAGTTCACCAAAAGGTTCATGGATCATAAAAGATGCCTTGTCAAGTGAACCCTATGGCAAGTCGAGTGGCGTTAATAGTTGGACATGCACTGGCAGAAGATTGCTGCATAACAAGATAGAATAGCCATCTTTGTTGGTGATCCAAAAACCTCAAACGTTTTTGCCACCCTTTGATTTAAGAATGTATGATACTAGGGTTTTTGGGGAGTATCATGCGCTGCTAAGGTAACATAAACTAGAGAGATTGAGAGAGAGGATTATATTTTTTATTCTTTCATCCGCTCATATCATATACATCACACATATATATTCAGATTGGGCCACTCATATAAGAATACAAATTTAAACACTAAAACCCACACATATAAGATTGGGCCTAAGATAGTATGACTATAAAACAATGTTAACTTAATACTTAGGTAGCGTTTGGTATCTAGTAACGAGAGTCGGAATGAAATAAACGATTAAGGATGAATGAAATATAACATGCTTGGTTGTCAAAGCGAATGAAATGGATCATTACACAATTAATCACGTTCCTTTTAATCACATCAAATCCATTCCATCCATCCACCTTTTTTTTCCATTCCATTCATCTTTTATCCTTAGTCACCACCACCATGACCACCACCACCACCCACTTGCCTTCATTAACCACCACCGGCCACCGCTACCACCGCCATTGCCACTGGCACCACCGGCCACCGCCACCATCGCCGCCACCGTCGCCACCGCCACCGTCGGCCACTGCCACCACCACCACCACCAGCCACCGCACCACCGCCCACCACCACAACCACCATCAACCCGACCACCAAGATCGAGAGCTACCGACCACCACCACCGCCACCAATTACCACTTACCACCATTACCGCCACCAATCACCACCTTCCACCACCACCACCACCACCACATCACCACCGCCCACCACTTCTAACCACCATAGCCACCAACATCGACCATCACAACACCATAACTGGTCGCCACCACCCGCCACCTGCACCACCGCCACCAACGGCCACACCACCAATTACCACCGACCACTACCAACACCACAACCATCTCAATCGCCACCCCGCCACCACCGCCCGCCCCACACCCACAAGGAACCACCTCCGAACACCACACCAACACCACCACCACCATACCACTTTTACATTTCATTTCTTTATTTTTTTCTACCTAACAAACACCAAAGTAATGGTTCAATCCATTCCTAAAAAGAAACCAAGTAGGATAATAGAATGTAATGATCATTTCATTCTCTCATCCATTCATCCCTCATCCATTACATTTTTTCATCTATTTCATATCCTATACCAACAGACTCTAAATTTATTAATAATCTCCTTACAAGATCTTATTTATATCAATTTCGAACATTAATACCTTTTAATAATAAAATTTCAATATTATATTTCTAATTTTGAATTCACCATATTGAGGTTAATTTCTGGTTTTAACTAGCGGAATTCCGTGCGTAATACGGCAAAAATCTGTAACCTTTGGAGCCATGATAGGACTCAATTTTAAATAACACTCGTATCGAATCGCTATTAAAAAAAATGTCATATTCATAATTTTACAAAACACTATATATACAAAGTTATAAAAGAAATTAAATCTTATTTTGTATTGGTTATGAATAAAATTTATATAAAAATTTATATTTTAAAAATTATAAGAGGAAAACAAATTAAGTTAAAAACAAATTAAGTTAAAAACCTACTTTAGTAATTTGTAGATTATTACTAACTAGAATTATTCCACACACGCATTGTGTGGGGAATTATGCCATTGACGCGAACGTCAAAACGCGTATAAAAACATATTATGACGACTATCACTCCGATGTGAAATTCCAAGGCATTTGGAATGAAACGGAAGAAATAATGTTAGCAAAACAGTAAAAAATCCAAAAAGGTTCCTGAACAAAAAAAAATGTTAAAAAATGGTCAGGCTAGGTCTCGAACCCCGCACAATGACTCTATTTGTCAATCAAAATTGATGATTTCTTTTTTTATCGGTAGTGGCCATCTTGAGAGAGATAGAATATGTGGTAAAAACAAAAAAAAATAACTTAAGTTTAAAGAGGAAGATAAAGATCATTATATAAAAAAAACTAACTCATATGGTCAAAATATAAACCCTCAAAGCTTATGTAGTCAAGAATTATTTTTATATAGATAATAATAGATGTTTTTCTAAATATATATAATTCTAAGCTTCAATGTTTCTTATTTACTATATTTTGGTCCATGTTTACATTTATTATTATTATTATTATTATTATTATTATATTATGATTATTATTATTATTTTATTATTATTATTATTATTATTATTATTATTATAATAATAATAATAATAATAATAATTAATAATAATAATAATTCTTATTATTATTATTATTATTATTATTATTATTATTATTATTATTATTATTATTATTATTATTTATCATTTACTATATATATCTTAATAAAGTCGGTGGCCGTGGTTTATCTTTGGCTTGGTGGTTGAGTTTAACAACTTAGACATTCCACCCGGTTTCAAATCTTGTAGGCTTGCTTTTTTTACTTGATTATTATTTATAGAGTTAATTACATGATCGGTCCCTATACTATGCTTATATTACGGGATTGTTTCTAATTTTAAAAAATTACTTCATTGGTTTCAACTATTGGCAAAAGCATAAAACGATTGACCCTAAGTGGATGGCTGTCAGTTTTTAGTCTTAATTGCATGTGAGAAGTCGATTTTACCTCTCTACTAAACTACAAAATAAATAAAAAAGAAATAGTAGTTGGTGGCGCACAGTATAATTAATTAACTAGGTTAGTATCTCGTGTATCATACGGGTTGAATAAATAAAATATTAAATAGTTAGTAACAGTATTATTAATTATAAAATTATATTTTAAGATAAGAGATTATTAAAATTACCTATAAGTAATGAATATAAGTAATAAAACATGATATAATTTCCTTTAAACTTTATATTTTAATTTTATTTATTAAAAAATTGAACCATTTTGTTCAAAATCTAACCGTTTTAAGAACATGACATTTATAAAAAAAGTTCTGATTATAACTCCGTTTTAATTAGTATGGTTTATAAAAATTTAATTTTCTAAAAACGCTGCTTTTAAATATTTTGTATCTTTAAAAAAAGTTGATATTTTAGAAAAATTACTTATGTTATACAAAAAATTGCTTCTTTAGATATTACATTAAACAAATACCTCTTTCTTAATTTATTAAAAAATTATTTAAATCTAAAAAGAATTAAATAATATAATTAGTAGTTAATGTAAATATTTAATAGGAGAGAGAAGCGGGAAAATAAGTTTAGGATGTCTAAAATTATGACAAGTGACAACTCAAAACCTTCTTTTATTATAATACATAGATTAATTAATTATATAAAGTTTCATTCCCAACTCGCTCGTTCAGCTCCAGCACACCTCCGACGACCGGCATTGGCGCTAACTCCACCATCTCCGGCAGCCCATATCCAACCATCACCATCGCTGCCCTCGTTATGATTTGATCGGTGGGAAGGTTGTAGGTGGTGGTGGTCGGCGGTGCTAGTCGATTCACAGGAGGCGGTCGGAAAAACTTTGAAACTCCAGATTTGGAGAAGGTGACGGTGATTTGGTGGTGGTTTGTCATATATAAATACAATAGTACAACATTAAAATCCTAGTCCCACGTAATTTAATCACCTTTATTGTTTATAATTTTCTTTTGTGAAATATCGAAATGCAGTTATGTTAACCGATTAGATTGAATACACATGCCATTCCTTTTCTTCAAATTTCTATCTATATTTCCATTTCCTGAAAATAATTTTGATATAATAATAATACAGATGGATAACTATGTATTAGTAAAGTGATAGGTAGAGTGTTTTTTTTTTCTTTTTTTTTTTGTTGTTTTGAAAAAAAGGTAGAGTGTGTTTATTTTAGGCAACTAAAGTTACCAATAATATTTAACCCTATTGATTAAAGTAAGTATTTATGTTATGTAAATATTAGAAACTCATGGGTTTAAGTTTCATTTTGAGCAAACTGTTCAAAATTGAGCCAGTGTGTTTTCTCACCAATGGATTACCTTCTGAGGTGGTTGTGGGTGCGGTCCTGGCTGAGAAACGGATAGGCGGATTCAATTAATATAACACCCATCCTCCAAAGCAAGGTCGCACATTTGCCGTTTAAAAAAAAAAAAAAAAAAACCTATAGTATAGTTTTTTTGACACATCATTAAATATCGCATCGTTATTAACCCGTTTACTTATTCTTAACATGTTAAACTTCAAATATTTGCCTCCATTATCAAATTGAATAATTTATTTACATGATAATATCATTTTGTTGTTTTTACAGCATCAACAATAAATTAAGTGATAACATTAGTTATTTTCGCATTTTATAACACTTATATTCATCCACTAGTGGTTGAGATGAGTCGGAAGTTGAAGAAGGGGTCACTAGAGGAGATGATGAAATTGCGGAAATTGAAAAGGAAAAATGTTGACCAATATAAGCCGCTAGTGAATATCTTTTGATTGAGGGCAATTCACTGCCAACACTAGTTCCGGAGACATGATATGAAACACTAAAAGCTATCTTCATCTTGATATGATGTTTTTGGGAAATAATTTGAAGATAAAGTGGAACTACAACCATGTTTAGGGATAAAATGATAAAACATGTTTTAAATAACAAGTATATAGATCACTAAAGACCTCATACGAGTCATCTTGTGTTTTTAAATGTGTGAATAGTGCGTGTATGCACATCTGTGAGGTAAAAATTACCAAAACTTAGTTAGAAAGCTTTTTTTTTTTCTTTTAACAGCCATATATTATATTGCACGCCTTTAGCAAGAAGCTAAGGGGGTAGGGACACTGTCGCCGCGCGGTAACACTGCTGCCTGTTCCCCACACCGTGAAATTACAATGTCGGGCCACGCAGCCGCGCCGTGCCACACCACCACAACACCCACCTTTTGACCGTTGAGTTTTTGACCGTTTGAGATGCCACCCCCACCCAAACGGCTATATGCCATTTAAAAAAAAAATTGGTGTGTTGTAGTGTGAAGGTCGAACGAGCTTTCGGTGTTTTAAAAGCGCGATAACAGATAATTGCTCGACCGGCTAGAGCGATGAAGGTCGAGAGAATGAGAAGTCAAATGTACGCATGCATTATAATTCACAATATGATTACAAAGAATAACGACAATGCTATTTTCTCTTGTGCACATTCGAAATCCACCGACGAATCCAGTTGAGAACGAAAATACAATTTTGGAGTTGCGCAATGAGAACACATATTTTAGACTTAGATTCGATCTCGTGGAACACGTTACGAATAATGTTGATATCACGGTTTTGGATAACGAAGAATAATTTGTTTTACTATTATTGTTATTTTTCTTGTATTTTTTTAAATTTTAAACTAGTTTTTTATTTTAATGTAACTTTTAAGTTTAATGAAGCAATTTAAAAGAAAATTTGGTGTGGCTAAATTGATGTGGTGTGGTGTGATGTGATATGTTTTGATTGATACGTATGTGTTGTAGTGTGATGAGTGTGACATGGGCACCGATAACTTTAAAACCCAAGAATCAAAACACAGTATATAATTTATTTTAAAGATCAATTTGACATCACTTTTGCCAATCTAACTGCTTTCGCTTTACAAAGTATACTATTTCAACATTTCCTTTACATGATAAAACACTTCTATAAAATAATTGTTGTTTCAAAATCTTTTTGAAATATTTCATAGAAAAACACTTCTATCACAAAAAGGAGCATAATTAAATCACTGTTAGTTATATAATGAAAAATTCTCTTAAAAGTAATTCTACTTAATAAGATATTATATTATCGATTTACATTTTGTAAATCATTGTGAAAACTCTAATATCGATGTTATCATCATCATTCGTGTTGATTTCTTATCATCAAATGATAACTTTAGTAAGGTTTTGTATCATGAGTTTGTTATATCTAGTGCACGTCCAACACAAATATCTTCCTAAGTCTCACACCAATTGATTCATTTTTCACGAGTGTGATCAACCTTCCATATAAACTATATCTGTATGACTGTATGCAGTATATATTCATACACAGTGGGGGAGTTTGAATCACGGTTTGAGGGAGGTGGGGGTGAAAGTAAACTATTTTATGGGGGGCGAACACTATATTTATTAAAAAATTTCCATCACCGGACAGAAAATTTAAACTGCCGAGCCGAAAATTAACACTACTGATGAAAAAAAAGAAGAGCTCCATACAGCTAGACAACTTGGCTCTGGGTTATAATTAAGTTTCTCATCTGCAAAGTGACATTTATTAATAATTATTAAATATTATAATTTAATATTAAATTTTAATATTAAAATTTAATATTATAATTTAAATTATTATAATAAACAAATATATTTAAATTAAATTTAATTAAACAAATAATAAATATACCAATTTATTAAATATAATATTGGTTGGATATTGGTCCTGTCTAGGCGTCATTGAAGATTACAACAACATCAAAGGACTAGATGTCACCCTTAAGTTATTCATTTGTTTAAAATATAGTATAATAAATCAAAATATAATAAATAGTTTTTAGAAGGTTTTCATTGGATATACGTGTATAACCCTACACACTTTAGTTGTTCAGAAAGTAGTTTTGTTTGGAAGACATGCATCCTCCTTGCAGGGGCTTTCAGATATTAATTAAATGTTAAATTAATAATAGATTTGAATCATTAAATGTTGAATAATTAAAAGGTTTAAATCATTAAAAGCTAGTATATTGTTTAATTATTTAAGACAAATGTTTGACTAATTCAAATAAGAGGTCTTAACCATTTAGCATTAGACCTTTTAACCATTCAGCATTAATATAATGCTTAACCATTCAGAGGTGAATATCTGACCCATTCAGACATTTGCTCGCGAAACAAACAGTCTGAACCATTAAATGTTGAACCATTCAAACATCTGAACCATTAACAAATGCCGCCAAACAACCTCTCGGTTAACCCTTTCTTTGTTTTCTATTAAATGCTTTCAATGAGGAATTTATTCACCCGTAAAAGCAGCCCATTATGTTGTGCTCTAGTACGTTATTTTTTCCTTTATCGTTATTTATTTATGACTCTTCGTAAATAAATGCTCTAATGTACTCGATGAATTGAACAAATCAAACATTTAATTATTTGAAAAGCAAGTTAAGAAAACACAACCAATCGTCTAATTTCGGTTCGACCGTCACGGCTTATTACCAAAATTATATGGTACTTACTGTTTTGTATTTGTTTATGTTGGAACCCGAAGTATTATTTCCACACAAGACGTCCAAAAAGGAAGGCATAGAAAAAACATAACATTAATTACAAAAAAAATAGCTAATGTGGGACTAGCCTACTTGGTAGAGGTTTTGTTTCTTAGAGATGAGATTTTGGGTTAAAACCCAAATAATGTGTAATTTGGTGTAGTGTAGGAGTAGAGTAGATTTGACGTTAAAAAAAAAAATTACATGGTGTAATTTGGTGTAGTGTAGGAGTAGAGTAGATTTGACGTTAAAAAAAAAATTACAAGAAAAAGTGATGAAGATTAAATGTAAAAGATACCAAAAATAAAAATAAATACAAATTAAACTCACTCGTTCATATTTTCACATATATTTGAAAGCATATATCAGTAGTTATTAATAACATATTACACGTTACTAATAAAGTCTTTCAAGTTTTCTACTAAAATCGTTCAAAGACTTCTTTTAGTCACACAAACTCTTTTTATGTTTCAATATTGTACTATTTCCTATTAATTATATATCTTTTTTAATTAAGTAAGACAAAAGAAACATATATAAATATTCATTTTTACATATTAATAATTTTTCTTCGGTTTACTTCAATTAAACAATTGGTAACAAAGAACAATTAACCAATCGTTAGCCAAACCTACTAGATCATGGGTCTCAGATGCTTTTTTTATCCAATGGGTCCCCCCATGAGTTTATGCAAGCAACGATCCAATGGGTTTGGCTAACGATCGTCTTATTATCCATATCCATCTCGTGTTCATGAAGATATGGTCTTTGGCTTATTAATTTTCTTACCCCCTTTTTTCTTGTGAGTATGGTGTTGAAGATTATTTTAGGCCTAAACAATTTGCTACTTAGGCTCATTAGAAACTAGATGTTTCATATTTTGGATTGACAGCTTCATCCTCTTCTTTTGTGGATACATGCCACATGGTTGACGGATAGATTCCTGATTTTGAAGCCATAATTAACCACATGGTCTTGGATGTTTGTATGATTCTAAAAGAATGATAACAAGTAATGGTGTGATGTTTAACATTTCACATATCAGTCATGCTTTCCTTTTTTTAATTACACGACGCTCTTTAAATCATACACATGCTATCACCCCACCACTTCTCGTTCAAATTCATTCAGGTTGAGAAATGGTCAGTATGGTAGGATGCTATGTGTATAAAAATGGCTACTTTACATTTTAATCAAATTTGGGTATTTGGTTACAACTCACTTGGGCAAAAATTGTTGCTTCTAAAGTGAAATACAAGATTAATAGACACCCTAATGGACTCATTATTATATATAAAGAAAACTTATTACGAAGGACTTTATATCAGAAAAAAGGATATTGATAATGCTAAGACATTTAGGCCGGTCGTCAAGCTAACCACTACGAGGTAGGTTTTATCAATTACGTTTTCTCAAGAATGGGATATTCAAATGTTGTCGTTAACAATGCTTTTATTCATTAAGATTTATCTAAGACATTGTATATGCATGGGACAACCTCCTGCATTTTTTGACGCTACGTGACTACATCATGTTTGCTTGATGCAAACACACTTTATGGCCTTAAGCATACACGTGAAGCTTGATTATCCCAATCTATCTATTACTATTATTACACCAGGCTTCACTTAGTGTAATATTTATACATCCTTGTTTGTCTATTAATGTCATAATTTAATCACTTATCTATGCTTGTATATGTTGACAACATCTAAGTCTCGAGCTTTGTGGGCAGATTTGATTAGGCAAATTTGATTGGACTATTACATTTTTAATTTTCCCTTAAAGACTTAAGTAGATGACCTATGTCAAAGTGGATACATGTCACTCTCTAGTGATGTTCTTCATCTATTTTAGCAGGGGTATTTACATATCCTATAATAACGTATCCTTATCAGTCATTGCAAGCCCCCATCTACTCATGTCTCTCAAGGATCTGTAGTTCCCTTAGTATTCTGGTGTGCTATTAATGGATGAATGTCTGTTGTATTGGAGCTATGTCGATGCTCATCGATCATATTTGAAACTGGCTCGTCTATGATTATCTAGGTGGTTAGTAAAGTACCACAGTTTCTTTAATTAGAACCTTACCAACCACCACTGGATTGTGGTCACGTGTATTCTTTAGTATCTTACGGGTATTATTTTCATGGGTTGACTATTCTCAAGTATACTAGTCTTGCTATTCATGCTAATGTGATGCCGATTAAGTTGGTTTAGATGATCGTCAATCTATCACTATCTATTGTGTGTTTCTTGGACCCAATTTCATCGATCGGAGTTCTAAAATACATCACATTGTTGCCTTGTCTTATACTAAGACCGAGTATCAGGATCTTGCTCACACTACTGTTGAGATTCGTTAGCTTACCTTTGTGCTTCATGAGTTATGTACGTATACCTTTTACTAGTTCGCTTATTTACAATATTGTTGCTACATATTTAGCGGCCAATCAATAGAACATGTTGAGATTGACATGCATTTCAAGCTAGATATGGTATTAGCAGAGAGTCTCCGAGTTCGATGTATACTGCTTGCTGCTCGAGTTGCTAATTAACCACTTGTCCATATATAGGCTATCTTTCACATACTTTGATACTATTCAGTTCAAGCTACAACTTAGCTACAAACGTCAAGCTTGAAAAGTCATTTTAGAGCAATTATTTTTTACTAGTTAGTTAGTTACATAAAATTCTGTTGTGATAGATTATTATTATTTTTTCGGTTGTATTTGTCCTCTTCCATATTTTTAGCATTTTTTTTTTCTTTTTATGGTTGTGTTAAGTTGATTATAACATACTATGACCCGGATCAAGTGAAGAGTTAACAGTTAGTATGGTCTTGGATGTCAAACTTTGTAACTAGACGCAATATTGTTTAAAACTAGTTTTTATCGGTCGAGCGTTGCGGCGGCATCTCACGTGGCGTGATGAAGTGTAGACTTAACAATCGACCTGACTTATCTCCTGCCTAAATTCATGTTGAATCGTGAATTAACTCGAATTTATATCATTGAACGAAACTGTGTTATACTTGAACCGCATGTTTTCCAAACAAAATTATGTTGAAGCGTAGTCCAAGTCAAAACGTACATAAAAAAACGCATAGACTACAATTTTCCCAACTCATTTATGAACTAAATTTAGTTGAAACATAGAGTAACTCGGATTTATACCGTAAAAACATTTTATCTTTGACGGGACTAATTTCTTAACAAAACGTAGGTCAAAACCTATATACACGGAAACATTTTATATTTGATCCGTCTTCTACCGATACGACATCGAATGAAAATGTTTTATATTTGACACAATTCATTTCTGAACAAAAATAGTTGATTTATATAATTATATAAAATCAAATGTTATTCTATAGTTTTTAAAAAAATAGGGGACCAAAAATGATATTTCCCAAAGAATCAAATGCCAAAAGAGAAGAAGAAACTTTTGTGGCAAAAAACTAAACCCACAAAAATACATAGCGCCAAAGTTAAAACTAAACAAAATTTAATAACCAAATTAAAAATTAATAAAATAACTGAAGCACTCAACTTACTTTTTAGTGTGTATATATATATATATATATATATATATATAATAGGTGTAATATAATCATAAATTTAATTCATTCTTCCTTCCTCTATGAAAATATATATTTACGTTTTCACTTTCCACGACTACACAAGCATGTGCGTTGTGCAACGAAATAAAACCAGTGATAATTTTTGAGGTTTTTACGATGAAATGTTATGCAAAATTTATAATGGTTTCATTAGTTTTCTGTATTTAATCCTTTATAGATCATATCTTCATTGTAAACTATGTTTTAAGTCGTTCCAAAAAATATCGTGTTTTACCATATTCCATTTACTGGTATAGAAACCCGTGTATTACACAAGTTTAATAAAAATCTTAAATTAACAATTAGTAATTAATATTTAAATATTATAAAATATTTTTTAGATAACATACGGTTGTAATTAAATATTTTTTGCTACCTTACGTAATAAAAAAATATCAATATTTTTTAAAACCTTGGCCTTTAAAAAAGTTTAGTTTTAAAAAAATTATTTTTTAAACATTCCATGTTCTTGAAAAATCTATTTTTTAAGCAATGCCATTTTGAAAAAAATTCTTTGTATTAAAAAACTTTTTATTTCGAAAAAAATATTTTATAATCAAAAAAATATATAAATAATATCATTAGCATTAATATTATATTAAATGCTTAGCTTTCTATGCAAATGATATGTGACAAAATTGGTATTAGTGTTAGTTATATTTTTAATCATTAATTATAGTAATTTTAGAGTATATTTTGACATATATTTTGCATTCCTTCCATGCATTTTTCGTTTATTTCATATAATAGTTGTTTTGATGGAATGAAATCTAGTTTGGTGTGTTTTTGTTGGTTTTGTAGGTTTAATGCGATTGGGATAGAAAATAAAGGTTTGTGGAAACAATAGAGATGTTATTGAAGAAAATCTAGAATTTTAAAGGGTGCATAATAATTCCTAAGTTTAGGAATTATTGTTGGGGATGATTATTCATAGATTTATTTAAAAAAAAAAAGATAAACAACAAAAGGCCTAAAAGTGTGGATCTGAAAATTAAAAGAAGGGATAAATCGAAAAGAAAAAAAGGATTGGAAGAGGCATCTTGAAAAAAAAGCTGGGAATTGAGGCACCTTGGTCGACAACCACTGTAAAAGAAAAGGGAATCTTTTGTGATTTTTCAAATTTTTGGAATATACTTTGATTTTTTTATTTTGGTTTGTAAGTTTTCTTTTAGTTTTATTAACCTAGTCGTCATATCCGGCTAGGACACTTTTAGTTTCAACATTAAGGATTAATTTCTTTGATTTGGTTTGAACTTATGTGAAACGTTTATGAAATGTTTTTATTTTAATTGTTTGTTTGTTTGATTATTGATCTTAAACCCGAATCTAATCCGATATATATTAGATTGTTAGTAACATTGGCCACTTTATTAATTATTCTAATAAGGTTCTTCAAGATTTAAAACCCTAATCAAGTTTTGATTTTTGATATAAACAAACAATTAACGGTTTGAGTTTGTCTATGAATTCATTCTCGTTATAGAATCACACAATTTAGTTAAGCATACCGAACGGCGTGTGTGCTTAATTATAATTGATACTTCTATCGTTGCAACCCGCACTCTAAGATCCAAAAGGCGTGAGCTTAGAGTAGCGGGTTGACTCTAATCAACAAACTGCGATTGATTAGAAATTAGATAGAGTCGATATCCAAACGGCGTGATGTCTCGTATCGATACAAATCATTAATTAAAAATATTCATTGCACCATAATCGTTGATGATCGTAAACCGAATCGAATCAAGAAATTACCTTAGTGTTGGAATTAGGTTAATTATTTGAACTTACTTCACAATTTAATTAACGTTTTTAGTAATTACTTTTCACAATTAAAAAATACAAAAAAATGTCAAAATTCGTTTGGCAAAAACTTAACACGGCCGCGTGAAATTTCATTTACAGTTTTGACACGGCCGTGACAGCTTGCTAGAATTTTTTTTTACTTTTTGCAATTTACTTTTATTTCAGTTTTTAATTAAAACCCTCACATTCCTTTACCCATAAGCAATCAAGGTAACTGTGCTAAAACGTTTTTGGTATAAAATAATTGACACGTATCTCTGAGGATACGAACCCTACTTCCGCTCGATCATAATATTTTTAGTGTGTGCAAGTTAGGTTCACATTTTTATTATTTATTTGCTCGATTCGACACCGAACAATTAGAAGATGACATGGGCAAAATAATTATTTTGCTTAATTAGCATAGATTAATAGCATTGATTAGTTCCTGTAAATTCTTTTATCGCGGGTTATTCATGTGGTGCACGTTGTTACGTTAATCCCTACCTAAATTGTAAGACTTTGCTGTTGTATATAATAGTATAATTAAACAAGTATACACGATTTTATATTCCTGTATTATAAAATCAAAAACATTGAAAATCTTTAATTAAAAATATATAATATTCAATATACATCACTCTGGGGATTTATATTGATTATTTGGAATATGACGTTAAACTAACAGCAATAAATGCATTCCATCCCATTCAAACTATAAATGCACTTATAATATTTAATTTTCTTTTACTATTACTAGATCGTTAAATTTCATAAATTATTATCATTTTCATGTATATTTGCAATCAAACAATAATCTGGTTTAGAAAAATAAAACAGAAAACGTTCTAGCTTTATATATTTTGTAGGTTTAAAAATTATACAATATATGAAAGCTGTTTGAATTAGATTTTATATATTACACTAACATTAATTAAATCATTACGACTTATGTGTTTTTAAGACTATTGATCTTTTAGTTATTTGTTTAGTTTATTTATATATGATTTTATAATTGTTTATATGTGTATATATATATATATGTACTTATAAATAATATAGTATATATATTTAATTATTTTATCATACTTTTATACGTAGTAATTATTTTTATATAGATATATATTTAAAACAATAATAAATATAAATATATTACTAATATTTATAACCATAATCCTATATACTTTAAATTTAAGATTTAATTAGCAGATGTTTTAAATAATTCTATATTTAAAAAAATAAATAAATGTCCATTTATTGTAGAAATATTTGCTAAAGAATGAACATGGGTAGTAATACTTTTACGTTTAAGTATCCGTATTCATTTGTTTGTTTGGAGTTTTTTCCTAAAACAGTGTAGTTAGGAAAATTATTTACTAAATAGGTGTAGTTGAAAATTTATTTACTAAAATGGGTGTTTTCATGTATTTTTTTTTTTTTAATTTTTTTAATCTAGTATTTATTTTCCTATAATTATTTAATTAAACTATATAATTTATTTATGCTTTTCTTTAAATATTATTATAGTTAATTAACAACCAAAAGTGATAAAGATCAAATAAATTTATACAGACGCAATCTTGAGAAGATATCAAACTCGATTCTTCACAAACTACAAACTACAACTTCAAATACAAGCCATTTACTTCAAACTAAATCAATAACTGGGGAACAAAATCAATTTGAGTGAGAATACAGAAACAAAGAAATATGTGACTGTTGTTTACTGAACTAAACACATCGATCAAGTAGATAAATTCAGAGAATAAAAATTGAATTTTTTGGCAAACTAAAGATGAAGAAACAGTAGTGACTAACTTAATCACCTCCTCTTGTAAAATCATATCCACTAGCTACTTACGTCTCCCTCCCCATCTTTGATTTAATGAAGAAAAACCACAAAAGGTCAAACTGAAATTCTGAAATTGAGCAAGAAACATAAGTACATAACGTTGATGCTTTTTTTCATGTTAATTAAAGAAAAACATAAATAAATTATATAGATTAGTTAAATAAATATAGAAAAAAATACTAGATTAAAAAGCAAAAAAAATACAAGAAAACACCCATTTTGATAAATACAATTTCAACTACACCTATTTAGTAAATAATTTTCTCAACTACACTCTTTTGGGAAAAAACTCTGTTTGTTTGATTAGACATCAATAAATAAAAATGCACTTATGTTCGTGTTCATTCAATTAATTCACAAAGTTATCCTATATAATTTAATTTTAATAATTTCTTTCAAACTATACTTCATACATATTTATATATTTTTCTTATATGTTCGTTTATATATATTAATAAAAATACATGGACAATATATTTTTAAAAAAATTCATTTGTTTAAGTGTTTGTGTTTGTTCTTACTCGATTAAACTTAAACGAATGAACACAAACAAATTTTACAAACGAATGGCCGGAAGTTTATGTCTTGTTTGTGTCCATTCGTTTAAGACTAACGAACAAACACAAAGAACTAAATGAACAAATTTTCTTTTTCATTTTGTTTGTTAAGAAAATATTTTGTTCATTTGTGTTCATTTAATATATACAAATGAAGGTGTACTTAAATATATAAATAAAAGATAGGTTGACAAAGACGGTACTGAAGCTAGATTATATAAGATAAGGTTATGAATTAGGCCTTTACGCTTTCATTAACAAAACAGCCCGCAAAGAAAAATATAACCCAACTAAATTGTGGGAAACAACACAGCAGTTTGCTGTGATTGCGAGACAAATAACAAGTGAAAACAAAAAAAGGAAAAGAAAAATAGGTGGGATGTCAAACCCATGGTTAATCGAGGGGTACATACGTAGGTGTTACAGTTAAAAACTATACGATGTCATTTAACGCTCAGATTAAGGCTGACCTTTTTTTTAACAAGTATCCGTTAATTAACAAAACAACCTCAAATACAAAAATAATATATGAAATCTGTCATGTGGACGATACTTATGTTCTTTTGTCCAAGTAAGTAGAAAAATATCAATAAAAGAAATTTATAAACTTTAATTATCTCTGCATGTTCGATTTTTATTAAATATATTTAGAGTAAATTACTATTTTCATTCTTGAGGTTTGCTCAAAATAACAGTTTCATCCAAAAATATAAAAGTAACAACTTTAGTCCTATAGTTTCAACTAAATAACGATTTACATCCACTCCGTTAGCATCATTCATGGATTCTGCTAAAAGCCATTCATGTGTCTCTCACATGAGGGGAATTTTTGTCAATTTAGTTTGAAAAAAAAAACCATTTTGCTTCCCACTTATCAATCTCGATTCTTGCAATCGATCGATTTCACAACATGCACGCCGCAAATTTGTGAAGTTGATCGATAATGAGTCACAAGTTGTGAAGCTGATTGACAAATGTTTGTAGGTTGTGAAGTTGACCGGTTGGAGGAGTCGAGTTTAGGAAGTTGGAAGAAAAAAAAGTTTTTTTTTTCAAGAAATGTCCCTCATGTAATGGAATCTACTGATAGGCCAGGTTAACAAAATGTATGGAAATCCTTACCTAATTGAAACTATCAGATTAAAATTGTTATTTTTAAAGTTTTAGATAAAAACCGTTATTTTAAACAAACCTTAAAAATGAAAATAGTAATTTATTCATATATTCATAAGTTACATATTCATACATTTTTTATAGTTATATTCTAGGCATCATTCTTATAAACTTATCCCATGGTCCTATTTCTTTCACAGTACCCTCCTTTAATGCCACAAAATAATGGAAAGCAATGCATGTGAAAGTTAAGGGAAAAGGATACAAGTACAATAGAAGCATTAAAATCGAACTTGAACACCATTTTGGAGTTTGGACCTGACCTAGCTAGCTTATTTTATTTTTAACTTTCTTCAAACATTATTTTAAAATCTTTCCGAAACTGTTGCTTTGATATACTTGTACTAGAGAAGTTGATGATATCATATTGGGTTAGCTAAATGCAATTCTTGTTACCGAACTTACAATTTTTTAATTTGTGATTTCTTTTAAAATAATGCATATACAACGGTTATAACCACCTGCATGGGTTTGTATTGTACCACTTGAACCCCTGTATACACTTTTTCACCCCTCTTGCACGCCCGTATAAGAGCACATATAGAAGACTGATTTGGAAAATGGTACATTTAGTAAAACTAAAGAAGAGGGGTATGTGTAATAGTAACCTGTAACATTATAACATTAGCCTCATAGTAGGGTTTTCTTTTGAGGACCCCTTGAATAGTAATTATTGCATACCCAACTCAATAAACCCAGCCTAGCCAACATGATTTTTACAGCACATTTGCAATCCTTTCAACTATTGTTACGGTTGGAAAAAGGAATTGAGCAATGCGAGTAACAAGGTATTCGAGTAACAAGGTATTCTAAAACAAAGGTGGATCCTGAAGTGAAGAATTGACCAAATTAAGAATGTTATTCCAATAACTCTTGTTATTATCCTTGTAATAACTACTATCGACTTCATTATGTTCGAGACCAATGTTTAACTCGTCGATGGCTTGTACGTTATGAAGATTACTAGTACCTGAACTCTTCGATAGAAGATCAGTAAAACTCTCTAGGAAATTGCCACGAGGCATGTGCTCATTGTTGCTGTTGTTGTTATCCACGGATGACATGCTAGTTCCAGTGAACCCTGGAGTGGAATTTTCCATATCTTTTTCGTCTTTGCATTCCCATTCCTCGTCACATTCTTCGCCCGTGGTTCCATCATCACAAGATCCCGATGAATTACCGCCAACAAACTCAAAAATATTAATGGAACGTTCTGCTACACCAGCGGCGGAAAGTGTGGAATTTGGAGATTCCAAATCTCCATTTCCATTCCCACCACTCGCATCATTATGTTTGTTGCCCCAAACCCTATTCCATGCTTTCAGTATATCAAGACACTTAGTTGGTGCCTCGGATACAGGTGTGAACAATCTAGCACTGGTTGAAGAGAATTCGACTGCCCCAACAGGCTTCTTAATTGGGCTTGTGCGTCGAAGACTAGATTGTTTAACCAATCTAGCTTCAGCCTCAAGCCGAGCACTCTCCCACTGGGCCATGTGGCTCAAGTTAGTCACACTCTTTGACTGGCTATCACTAGACAAAAGGATATCATTTTTCGGCTTATGGCTCACTGGATCAATCCCCATTTTAGATAATCTCTTTTTAAGATGAGTGTTCCAGTAGTTTTTGATCTCATTATCCGTTCTTTTTGGGAGGTGAGTTGCTATTGCCGACCACCTAAGCACAGTCAAAATATAATCAAATTTATGTTGTTAGATAAAAAATAACACTCTTAATGCATAGTTTAGTATAACACTATAACAAGGGTACCTATTTCCCAAGAGAGCATGGAGTTGAATAATAGTTTGTTCTTCTCGAAGAGTAAACTTGCCCCTCTTGATGTCTGGTCTAAGATAATTCGTCCATCGCAACCTGCAACTCTTTCCACATCTTTGTAATCCTGTTCCATAGGTCCACATCAACATTTTGAATGATCATACAATACCCCTAATTATGTCTAATAAACAGCAATTCGTCACAACTAACAGCAAAAGAAATCCTTTTTTTAACCCATTTAGAACAAAAATGCAACATATAATTCATCAAACCAATGAGTAAAAGAAGTAAAACCAGCTTTCATAGGCACAGCACGCCAACTTCCATGGCCATGTTCTTCGATGTAAGCTAAAAGCTTCTGGTCTTCTTCAGGAGTCCATGGTCCTTTCTTCAATCCCACTTTATCGCAGCAAGGAGATCGTCCCATACTCGACTTTTTCTTGCTTTATAATGTTGTTTATATCAGAAAGTAAAACGCTATACTTTTATGAATTTCAAAGGAGAAAACAGGTTGCCAAGTATGAGTTCTTCCCCTTTATATACTTGCAGCTACACTGTCTACCCTTCTATGTGTTCTTAAATGCCACCATAATTAATATGATACGAGTATACCCTGATGCATATGAATTATTTTACTACACTTAAATTTTCATAGGTATTCATTTTTTAAACGGCGGATGAATTTTTATTGTTCACGCTAACAAAATAAGAGCTGGATTACAATAGCAAGCTAGTTGCAAAACGCCAACTAACAAACAAACAGCCCCAAATAAACATATTCCCTAATAAGAACAATCAAAATTAAAGTTACATAAATTGTACCAATCTAATGACACCATTTTGGACCTATTACGCACAAAATATGAACGTCTTGATCTCTTCGATTAATCTATGAATACACATATTCTTGTTGGAAAAAAATCTATCATTTCAGCTCAGTAAATGCACCAACACGTTATAAGAATAACCTATTTTTTTTTTCTTTTCTTTTTTTATTTTTTAGCGTATGTTGACCCTTTTTCTTTTCTTTGCTGATTCCTCTCAATGAAATTTTCCATGTTGCACTAAGTTACTTACGGATGTATGCATGCAGTCCGGGAACACTTTGGGGTAAACACCCATCCAAACAACTCCAACAAGAAAAGGTATAAATATGAAAACTTCTCTGCCATTTAGATCGGAGAATTTATGGAGGAAATCCGGTTTTAAATTCCCAGAAACCACACGATTATATAGCCAAAGGGAATACGCCGCGCCTAAAATCATCCCAAGCGCTGCTAATGTGGCTACTAAGCTATTTCTTTGGAAAGCTCCTACTAAGATGAGAAATTCCCCGATAAAGCTGCTAGTACCAGGTAAACTCATATTGGCCAAAGTGAAAAAGAAGAAAATGGTAGAGAAATTCGGCATGGCGCTCACTAAACCTCCGTAATATCTAACAAGTCGAGTCTTATGTCGGTCATATAGAACACCAACACATAGAAAAAGGGCTGAAGAAACCAGTCCATGACTTAACATCAGTAGAATGCTACCTCCAATTCCCTGTATGTTCAGACTAAACATACCAATAGTCACCAGATTCATATGAGCTACTGAGGAGTAAGCAATGATCTTCTTAAGATTGATCTGTCTTAAAGTGGTCAAGAAAGTATATATTATAGCAATCGCGCTTAAAGTATAAATGAAAGGAGTGAAACAAAGTGTCGCTTCAGGAAACATGGGTATTGAAAATCTTAAAAAGCCGTAGGTTCCCAATTTTAAAAGAATTCCTGCCAAGATGACGGATCCTGCCGTAGGTGCCTCTACATGAGCTTCGGGTAACCAAATATGAACTGGTACCATAGGCACTTTGACGGCGAAAGAGGCGAAAAAAGCAATCCATAGAAAGATTTGGCGCCGCTCACTAAATTCTGTGGTTAATAAAATTTGTAAATCGGTGGTTCCTGTTTGGAAAAGAATCAACAGAATAGCTAATAGCATAAAAACAGATCCAAGTAAAGTATAAAGGAAAAGCTGATATGCTGCCTTGATCTTTCTTTGTCTCGAACCCCATACCCCTATAATAATGGTAGAGTAAGGGGTGGCCCCAAGGAATTGACCGGTGGTGATTGGTCGAAGCTCCAGTAGGTAGCCACTCCCTTCTCAGGGAACCGTACGTGAGACTTCCGCATCATACGGCTCCGTCCCGAGCTTCCGTCGTCGGCCTTATCATTAGACCACTATCTATGCATGTATTTTCAGCCTGGACTCTAGAATCTTTTGCTTCTCGGGTGGTGGCGAACAATGCTGCTTGCGTTGCGGGGGATGCCCGCCCGTAGGGCCCGGCCTGCTTCCCGCCCGAAAGAACCACTCACTAGCTAGCCGGACTAGTGGGGGCCTATCTGGAGACATACTGAAAACCATGCCTTTCGAACCAAACGCAACGCCCGTCTTCCAAAATAAAATAAAAAGGGGGAAGAAAGATAGAGTGCAGCCTGTAGAGCACATGTAACGCACAGTCGGGTTGCTCACGCAGCGGATCTCTCTCTTTATCTATAGATATCTAAAAAGAGAGAGAGGTGTGAAAGTAATAGCTTTATGTTATGGCCGCCCCCCGGCTTACGGCCTTTACACTACTACTACTATGATGTGAGCGGTTCAAATTGGTTTGATCTTTCCCAATCATCCTGACCGGAACTTGTACGCAGCACTTGTACGGAGGTGCATACATAAAGGTTTGGAACCTTTTCTTATCTGAATCTTAAGAACAGGACCCTACCCTATTCTCGAACCCTCTGCCGAGCTCCACCCTGCCCGCATTTATTTTATTTTTATTTATTTATTTTTATTTATATTTTTTTTTCTTATTTTATTTATTTATTTTATTTTATATTTTTATTTTTTGAAGGGCCAAAGAAATGTCTCCACCTGCTGCCATCAGTCTTTCTTCGGAATTCTACTGAACGGGTCGATCCTCCTCCCCTTTCTCGAACTCGAAAAATCCTGCCGACATACGGGCATTCTTTTTTGTACCTTAGTACACTGAACACCAACCCCAGGAAAAAAGAAAACTACAAGCAATCATGAAACTGGCAAAGCTTGATAACCATTTTCTCATGACGAGCACGTTGGATCATTTTAACAATTTTGAGGAGATCGCGCATCAGCTCTGAGATATTCCTTAACCCTTTTTCCGCTCCAGGTAAAGAAAGAGGCAGAATTCGTTATCGGAGTATCCTCCGCCAACTAACCTGAGCATGCTCTCTAACATCACATACGAGATTCTTTGTCTGGCTTTTATAACTCCTTAAGGAAGTGTCTCTTCCGAGTATTTTCTCACTTGCTTTCCTAAGCTAAGTCAGACATTCAAATCAAGGAAAGCGAATGAGAAACCTTCTTGGAATCAGTTCGTTCGAGAGGGTGTGTTAGTGCCAGTACGGGGTGTGGTACTGGTTCTCATTTCCTGGTTTGGATTTCAGTGAAAAAGCTTTGAAGCCGATATCAAAGGAGTTCCTTGCTTTCTGACCCCAAGTGTACCTCATTGGTAGGCTTTCCCCAACGGTTGCGGCCTGCTGTAGTATGAAGTATGCCCCAATAAATTGAAGAAGAGTCTCATTCGTTAGCAAAGTCGATAGCCAGCCCATCTTGTCTTCTCCACTTCAATTCAAGCTAGCTCCTACTCCTTTAGGATTCCTTTTTCACTGTTTTTACGAACCTTCACATAGATTACGAGGCTTATCGAATGAGTTGAACATAGTGAAACGAATCCTCACTACCTTTGCCCTAACTCAGAGAGAGAAGGCCGCTCAAGCAGAATCCGAATATGACTTTTGCTAAACAAGAGCTAAGCTTCACATTCAACAACAGCAAGAAGACGACTCTCAGTATGCTGACCAAAACAGCTAGCTTGGTATCGGATCTTTTCTAAATGATGAATTTGCCCTTCGACGGGTACTCCTACTACTTCTAGTTAGTTAGTTAGTCTACCTACGTCATTCTTTCTTTATATTTCATAAGTCAATAGTAAATTTCCCACGGTCAAGCCTAGTGGAGCTCCTAGTCCGACAAGACTAGCTTTGACCAACAAGGCTGAAAAGAAGCTTTCTCCTCTGCTGTTGAAAGAAAAGAAATGGGTCTTGCCGAAAGGAATTGGTCTAATTCTCAACTGAATCCTTGGATTGCATGAACCATCAAAAGGAGGGGTGGATATGAAAGAGTGAATACGAAAAAATGATGATTTGAATAAGATTGTATGGGTTTGCTTGAATTGACAAGGACGCGAAACGCCCACTTGGGTAGCTATGACCAAGTAAGCCCATCGGACTCGAAGAAGGGAAGCGGAATGCCGAGAAAAATAGCTAAACCAACCCTAAGCTAGCCGAAGAAAGCTTAGTCCCACCAGTTGTTTCTGGGGCCTCCAATAAGCTTTCCATCCTCCCATCAATACCAATTCGGAAGCATGAACCAACAACCAATCCAACCGATAATAGATATAACCGTTATTTTCTTGTTTTGGTATCAGCTGTTTTTAGATAGGCTGCCACTTTAGATCGGGATAACAACCGGTAGTCACAGCTGCTATCCGCTTGGTCACTAGGAACTATCACTCTCCTTCCAGCCCCCTTCACGGGCAGTATTCTATGACGCTAGCCAGCGAGAACTTCCACCCTTTCCAGCAATCATTTTTTTTTCCTCCACCGTTGGCAGTAGAATGGTCTCTCATCGTTTCAAGACAGGAAATTAAATCCGTTCTGTTGTTCGAAAAAAGCCTCGCAATCAGCTATTGAGTATATCTAATCTACTAATAATCTATGGTACTAGCTTAGCCCTGGCTCACTTTTTGTCTCGAATAGTCTTTCCTTCGTTACAGGCACTACAGCAAGAGGTTGAGGTAGGCGTAGAAGGTCATCTCTGGTATAAAAATAAAATAAAGGGTAATCCCTGGTTCTAGCTCATTCGCAGGTGCTAGCCCATTCGCTGTAGGGGAAAGGTCTTCTCCAAAGAATTCTCTTAAGCTTAAAAGCAGCATTGACCCTAGTGAAAGAGGACTTGAAAGAAAACGTCCAGTCCCCACCCAATCCCGCTTGAAGGGGAAAGATCGTCCTCGTAAAGCAGTACTGGTTCAAGGGCTTGGTAGCGAAGGTGTCACTTGTATATTCTCTCCGCAAGGGGAAAGAAAGTGTGCCGCCAAGTCTTGCTCTGGCTTGCCAAAAGCATTGAACATAGAATTCATTAGCGGAAATGGTAGACTATCGATCCAAGCCGGATAGGTTTTAGGATAGCGACGAGACACGTGGTGATGGAAATCTCGCGCAGTCTAGTAATACTATTTGCCATTCTTTCCTAACCCCTGTCATTTTTACAAGCCGAATTGATCCCTTTAGTAGATCGTCAGCCTTAGCTTTTTTTCTTTCTTCCTTCTCTTAAAAAAATCCAGTAATACTATTAGAAGTTATCGTTTACTAGAATTCGTTATTGAGTATTCTCAGGCGGGGACAGGATTCGAACCTGTAGTCTTCAGATCATGAGCCTGATGAGTTGACCATTCCTCCACCCCGCTTCTTGTCCTTCTCAATCTCTCTTTCTATAGGATGGAATTGAGGCCTATCAGGCTAGGTAAGCTAAATCGGTATATCCAGCCCAACAGCTATTCGTAGTGACAGAGAACCCCTATATCCCTAATTAAGAGAATACATGTATGAGTTGAAAGAGAGGTTGAATGTAATTCAGCTCGACTGAAAGGAGTGGCTTAGTTGAACATAGTGAGACTAAGGTACGATGTCAGACAGATTTGACCCAGTCAGGGATTCAGAATGACTTCATTGACTGATCACCGAAAGAAAACTCTATAAGCGTGTCATCAAGTTAGGTTAAGCCAACCTCGGTGGTCACCTTTCTGTTCTGATCTAACACCAACCTATATTATACGTTATTCTTTATTCTTTTGACGTTTTCTTCAATAAGTGCGAGTGGCTTCCGCTCCTCATGAATAAGATTGAGAAAAAGGGTGCTAGAATGTCCAATGAATAAGACTCCCAGGACCGGCTGACACAACCAAATTGGTTGAGGAAAAGGAAAGCCCAGCGACCAAGCACTCCCGCCCCCAAAAGCGAAGACCGAAGAACCGCCAGGTTGTCGAGGACACGTCTGAAGAGGAGGCCGGCGGCCTCTAAGTTTACCACCCTACCCACGGGACACCTTTCGTAGTGAGGGAAGTCCTCTGTTTTTAGGTTGACGAGCTACTTTAGTTTAGTTTCCGAAAAAAGCATAAAGCCCGGTATTTTCGTAAACGTAAAAGAGGGACGAGTGACAAGGGACTTGAGTGACTCACCCTAATCAATAAGCGGGAGCAGGTATCGAGTGTTGTGAGGGCTTTGATTTGCGCGTTAATTAAGGGCAGTTTCTGTTATAGCACTAGGAATCGGTGCCGTTAGTCTAAGCTAAAACAGAGGGGCTTTGGAATCCATTCCGTATTCCGTACGCTAAGACTAAGAACCTTCCGTCTAAGAAACCTGCTTAACTTCTCCCCCCTGTCATGTATTGGCTCTCTCTCTTTCTGCTGATAGAGCAGTTTGCTAGTTTGCATTCCTCTATCTGAATCTCTAACACTAACAGGCGACAATCACCAACTTCATCACTGCCTTCTTGTGACACATCGATTGGGTTCCCACCCCAGCTCTGAGTTAACTATTTTAGAATGATAAGAGAATATGATAGATACCTCTCCCCTCATTTTTGGTGCACTTCTTTGAGGAGCAACCTGGGAATGATCAATCTCCATTCGCTTGGAGGAGTGTTAGCGTCCATGGTACTAGTTTTAACAGGCCTTTTCAAAGTCTTGGAAAAATCTTGAAGTTGTTGAATTACCTCAGCATGATTAGGAGAATGAGGCCTGTTTGAGGGAAGTACCATGGACGCTAACACTCCTCCAAGCGAATGGAGATTGATCATTCCCAGCTTGCTCCTCAAAGAAGTGCACCAAAAGTGGGGGGAGAGGTATCTATCATATTCGTTTATCATTCTGAAATAGTTAACTCAGAGATGGGGTGGGAACCCAATCGATGTGTCACAAGAAGGAAGTAGTTCACTAGTACGATCTCAAACCTGAGAAGCATTTCACTAACCACCTAAGGAGCAGTAACAAGTACCTCCCTTGGGGTCGGGTAGCTACAGTCACACACAGTTCCTGTACGCAGTAAGATAGTAGCAGCAGTAGCTACTGTAGCGTAAGACAGTCACTCTCACAAGTATGGTTTAAACAATGTTCTATCGGTTTGACCAGGTTTAACAAGTTTGAAACATAGGGTAGATGGTCTATCATATCCAAATAGGGAGTAGGAATTCGGAGGGAGAATCCTTTTGTATTCGAGAGAGATTGAAAATACATAGCATAGCAAATGATTAAAAAAACTCATATACACCTTTAACTATATAATTTTGTTTTCAACACTTAATTGTTTGGTTGGCAAACTTCTTAAATATGTTGGACTATTATGATGGAACATCCATGGAACTAGATAACAATATAGCATGGTGTTAGTTGAGTTTATTATTGTTATACTTATTCATATTTGATATATATTTCATTTATATTTAAGTTTGTTTATTACTCATTATTATATTTTTACTTTGCATATTATAATATATGTTTTATTAATATTATCATTAGCTGACTAGTTTTATGATTGTACATTTTTTTATAACTAGTAATGTTACCCCGCGTGTTCCTGCGGAAAGTAATATCAAAGTTAGCCTAAATTAAAGTTACCATGACAGGCATGTCGTGAAGGTATAATTGCAATTTGAGGACCCCACTAATTCTATTTGGTATATCTGTAATGTCATCTTAACAGCTAAATTAGATGGGGTTTCATTGATTTGATCCATGGAAAATGCGTTTGAGTGTTCCTTAGTTCTTCTTAATAAACGTGAAAATGTTAAACTGATAAATATGTGATCTTTGAAGAATAGTGAAACTAAACTCAAATTATATGAAAAACTTAAAAATTAATATCTTTTTAAAATCCATTTCTTTGTCTGGTTGACAACTACTCTTCGGAGACGTGGAACAAAATTTTCATCTTTATAATTCACATATTTAGTGTTCTCCGGTTTTAAATTGTTTTAAGGTTTCTGTTTGGTTTCATTTCATGATTGCTGTTCACTTCCGTTTCCTCTTTCAGCCCTTCTGCATGTCATTGCCAACGGTACATGCATCGGCAGAATAACCGATCTTCGCCTACATGTCTTGCTTTCAGCGCAACATCTCCTATTTCTTCGGATTAGCTTTCCTTACCAACCAAACTTTTGTGGCACATGAGTGACATCTTCGAATTTTTTTTTCGTGGTAAATGTTTGAAATGTTGGAAGTTTGTGGCAAATGTGTTAAATTCCAAAAGTGTCCAGGAGACACCGACGTACATAAGTTATATAAAAGGATACATATGAAAAATATTACTCACTAAACTTTAGTTGTTTCAAATTCTTTCACATGGTTTTGTTGATCCATATGATCTGACAACATCGCATCTTATTTCACTACAACAATTTAACTTTGTCCTGACGACACCTATAGCGACGACATTTATCGTTGGTACAGGTTGCTCTATACCGACGACTTGTCGTCGGTATAGAGTAATTGGGATTTTTGACTGGTCAAACTCTATACCGACGACAAGTTGTCGGTATAGAGTTGGCGGGATGCTAAAAAATCAGGCGGGTTTATGAAAACGCTATACCGACGACATGTCGTCGCTACATGTGAATTTTATTTTATTTTTTATTTTTTTGTATCTCGGTTTACAGATTTAAAAAAAAAAATTTAATAAACCTTTCCCGACGACATGTCGTCGGGATAGGTAGAAAGATAAAAAAATCTTTTCTTAGTCCCGACGACATGTCGTCGGGACATGGTTTTTTTAAATTTTTTTATTTTACCTCTATAGGGACGACTTTTTTTTTTTACTCTATAGGGACGACATGTTGTCGCTATAGATTGCAGAACCCTTAAATCGCATTTCAGACCTTCTGCCTCATTTTTCAAAAAAAAAAAAACCCAATTTTTCTCCCGATTTCATCTCGGTTTATAGGCCTATTTGGTATCAAATTGGAGTGTTTAAAGGTAAGAACGATGTTTCTTTTACTATAATAAAGTTATATAATCTTGTTTTTATAAGTTTTATCTAAATTTTTGTGTTTAGGTGAGATTAAAGTTTAAAGCTTAGAAGTAAAAGATTTGAAGATTTGAAGGTATGAAATTCGTTTAAAGATTATGATTTAAGTGTTGTTTAGTGAATATGTTTGTGATTAGGCTTGTATGATTGTAAAAGTGTATATATATGTAAGTGTATATGGGTTTGATGTTCGATTAGGTTATGCCCACCAAGTGTTTGATGAAATGCCACTATATATATTTTCATGGTTTTAAGTTTGTATTTATTTTTATAGGTGTTAATTTATATGTATATGGTTTAATGTATTTAGTTGTTTATGTATATGTTTATATGTATGTAATTATGTTAATTTTGTATGTGAATGTTTGTATGTATTTATGTTTATATGTTTGTTCATTAGTATATTATATGTTTGTTTTTTTGTAATTGTGTATGTAAGTATGTTGTATACTTATATGTTTTTTGTATACTTGTAAGTGTGTATGTAAGTATGTTTGTATTTTTGTAATTGTGTATGTAGGTATGTTGTATATTTGTATGTTTGTATACTTGTATACTTGTAAGTGATTATGTGTTGTGATTATGCTTGTATGTATGGATATGTAAGTGTATATGACTTTAATGTTAGTACATCTTTGTGTATATGTTAATTCATAAAGTTGTATTTTCATGTTTTATAACATCATAGATATGACAATTGATAAGAGTTGGATTAAATTACAAAATTGGAGTTCTTCGGAATTTATAAAAGGTCTTCATAGCTTTCTAGAAATTACCAAGAACCATGTCGACAGTTTAGGAAAAGCTTTTTGTCCGTGTAAACGATGTTGCAATGGGTGTCGGCAGGATCTGGATATCATTTATGCCCACATACATGACAATGGGTTTCTATAATCATATAAGACGTGGACTTATCATGGTGAAAATATCCACGTGCTTCAAAAATAGAAGACCTTTTTGCTACAAGAAAATCTATTTCAGCAACAACTAATGAGATGTTTGATGCAATTGCTGATGTTATAGCGGAGCAGAATGTTAACGAAGGTGGAACTAGTTTTGACCCGTAGTTTGATGCATTATTTAAGAGCTGAATACCGAGTTATACCCCTGTTGTAGTTGGATAGCTTCTTTAAACTTTTTAGCAAAATTGATGCATATCAAGGTTATCAACAAATGGACGGATAGTTCATTTAACCAACTTTTAGAGTTTTTGAGAGTTGCATTTCCTAAAGAAAATCAAATTCCAGCCTCATACTATGAAGCTAAAAAGAGATTAAGAAAGATTGGGTTAGGATATGAAAATCAAATTCCAGTCAAAATGACCCATTTAAACTAACTTTTGATTGATTCTAGTACGTTTAAGTGTGTTTGGGTCAAAATGACCCATTTGAACTAACTTTTGTGTTATTCTAGTATGTTTAAGTGTGTTTGGGTCAAAATGACCCGTTTGAACTAACTTTTGATTGATTCTAGTATGCTTAAATGTGTTTGGGTCAAAATGACCCATTCTAGAAATGCATCGATTGCTTCAAGAGCAAATGTAAATGATGCGCTACTGGCAGCAGCAACGACCACCGGGTGGTCATTAGCGTTTGTATTTTTGTTAGATTTTGTTGAACTTTAAACTAATTGTATGAATTATCTGTTTGTTAAACTTATATTTGAATTTGTATGAATTATTTTTTTGTTAAACTTGCATTGGATTTTTATTAATTATATGTTTGTTAAATGTTTTAAAAAAATTAGGTTCTGCATAAAATAAAAAAAATAAAAAAAACTGAGATTTATAGCGACGACAAGTCGTCGCTATAGACTATTTTTCTGTTTTTTAAAAAAAATAAAAACTCCTAGTCGTCGCTATAGGTGTTTATAATTTTTTTCATAAACAGAAAAATAGTCTATAGCGACGACTTGTCGTCGCTATAAATCTAAGTTTTTTTATTTTTTATTCGATAAAATCAGAAATCACGACACTTATAGGGACGATTTGTCGTTCCTATAGAAAAACTTGTGCTGACGACCTCTATCCCGACGACATATCAGCCTATTACAACTAATTTTTGCGAGCTAACTCTATAGCGACGACATGTCGTCGCTATAGACCAAATTTAACTATAGCGACGACATGTCGTCGCTATAAGATTTCAAATTTTGGTTGCTATAGGCCCACTTTCTTGTGGTGTTTGTATAAATGATAGGTAGTATCAAAGAACAAAACTAATGCAAAACCATTAAACTGTTATTCGGACAATGTGTTTTGTTAGACATTATTATTTCAAATATGATTATTTGAAGTAAAATCACAAGGATTATATATTTTGAATAGGTAAAGGTGGGTTGGTTGAGTGTTTATATAGTGTGAGTGGAGGCAACTAGAGAGATGGGCACAAAACAGTGGACAGCGCCATCAGTGGGTACACGTAAATGCTTGATAATGATTAGTTTTAAACGATATATATTTTGTATTATATGGGTTAATTAAGGCATGTGTAGTATCACTTTCGTAATAGATATTTATTAATTATTATAGTCAAGTGGTATATATTCTTTATGGCAAACCTAATTAACTAGACTTCAGTCATATAAATTAAAGATGTCATATGAAAGTTGTGTTTCTCATTTCTCATTATACAATTAACGTAGATGTTTGAATAATATAGAAAACTATAGGTTTTGTATGTGATTTTAGCCTTATAACGTCACATTGGTGTAATTAGATTGGTTTAATACTGAATGAGAGATTAGAGTAAATATAGATACAGGCTAGAAGATCACGTGTAGTACAAGCTAAAAGGTCATGTTCACGAATTGATACTCGATTCTTACCAACATTATATTATCACACGATAATTACAGTTGTTTTTTTGTGTGTATAGTTCAGTATTAGTGAAGACCAATTAAAACTCAATCTGTGTAAAAATCTTTATAATATATATACATACATATATATATACATATATATACATATATATATACATATATATATATATATACTATATATATACATATATTATATATATATATATGTATATATATATATATATACATATATATATACATGTATATATACATACATATATAATACATATATACATACATATATACATACATAATACATACATATATCATACATATATACATACATATATATACATATATATACTACTACATATATACATACATATATAATACATATATATTACATATATATACATACATATATATATATAACATATATATACTATATATATATATATATATATATATAATATATACACTATATATATATATATGTAGGGAGGGATCACTTGAAACCATGTTATAAAAAAAACCATAAAACCCAAGGTTACATATATGTAAGTACGTATTACAAAGTGTACAACTAAGATTACGTATATGTATAGGTTATTATATATAAGTATGTTACGTACAAAGTGTACAACTAAGAGTTACGTACAAATGTACCTACTTACTAAGAGTTACGTACATGTACCTCTTACAAGTTACGTATATGTAAGTCATTTCGTTTTAATCGACTTTACTTAGTGTTTATATTAATTATAGATAATGACCTCAAAAAATAAGGTTGAAATTTACTCAAAAATACTTTACACAATTAAAAAGTTAAATCAATTATGAATATATGATTGGGTAGTGGTGGTTTTCACGATTTTCAAATATAAACATGGTTTTCATTTGATTCCTCTCATATATATATATATATATTATATATATATATATATATATATATATATATATGTATATATATATATGTATATATAATATGTATATATATATATGTATATACACACACTATTTGCACACACTACATGCATAGTAGGTTTCCTATTTTTATGTGAATATGTTCTCTATATTTTAGGAAATGGTTGCGAGTTAATGAGAGAGAAAACGTAATCATTTACTTGTATATTTGAGGAATCAATGTTCAACCCTTATAAATTTTTTAATATTTTTGAAAATGAGAGGGAAAAAATAATGATAAAATACAAAAATCATTATTTAATTTAAAAGGAGAAAAAAATAGTTTTTATTAATGTAATTAAAAGATATGCATAGAACCTAATATGAATGCTCTTAGTCCTTATACGACAACTAAATGGGTAAAAGAATTAGGGACCCTCAACAAAATAGGTTATGTGATGTCACCCACCCTACAAACACCCTTGTGAGGGCATATTAGGTTATTTGGTTATCACAAGTTATGCTCTTTTTGTAAGACTACTGATAACTGTTTTGTATCTTTCATTTTTCTCGTGTGATACATTAGTGTTATATTAGTTTTTCTTATTTTTCTTAGTTTTTCTATGTTTTATATGGTATCATCTTAGTTTTCCATGTTTTCTAATTTTTTTCAATTTACTTTTTTTGAAATTTGTAGTTACATTTTAATTTTTATAATTTAATTAAATACAATAAAAAAATAATAAACTTTATTATTTAAAATAAAAGTACATCATTAAAAAATTAATATCTAGAAAAATAAAAAATACATATAAAAAAATACTAATGGTTTGTTTCGTTTGATTGATACAAATACTTTAAATGCTCGATAAGATCCGCTTGAAGTTTATCGTGGGTTGTGCGTGATCCTATATGAAAATTATATCATGTTCTATCGGTTTACTGTGTGGAGGATCTTCAATGTAATCCGAAGATATTGCCACACTATAATTTTTCAAAATCATATAGTAAACATAATATTTTTTAAATTTAACATAGGTATTAAAAAAACAAATAAAATACCTTCTTGATGAGGTAATGAGTTTATATAAAGAATTTGTATTGTATTTATAAGGTTAAAATTCAAATAAAAAGGGTTTTAAAACTAAAAAGTGTAAAAAGTAATCTTAATTATTCATCTCCTTAATTAATTGTAGAGATTAATTTGTAGGAAAAAGCTTGTTAGAGCGGTATTTTAATAAATAAGAATAGTCACTTTTGTTGAATTTTTGCAAGTTTCCCCATTTTTTATAAACGTTCGTAACTTTTATGTATGATATTATTTTTTATAAAAATTATATCATAAAAACGAGTGTTTGTTATCTTTAATGATTATAGTATTGTTATAGAAAAAAGATAATAATTTTTCTTACGTTTTTAAGTTCATATCTCGTCATTGTGTATTTTAGTCCAGTTTATTGTTTCTTTTTGTAAGTTTTTGTGATTTTCTAAATACTATGATGTTTTTCTAAAATGCTGAATTTAAAAAAAATAATTGTGGAATAATATCATTGTGTATCTCTAATATGTAAAACACAATAATAAATTAACAACTGATTAATCTAGTACATAAAAAACAATAACAAAATAACACCATGTCTTATTATGTTTTTTGATCATTATTATGTTATCTTAAACACTATGGGTTTTGAAAAATATATTGGCGAAATAATATTACTATGTACTTTTAATTGTAAACACAATAACAGATAACGACAAGTTTATATAATGTATGAAAAACAATGACAAAAATAACACATTATGTTATTTTTAACACTATAAGTTTTGATAAATACATTTGTGAAAGTATATTATTGGGTACTTTTAGTTGTGAATCATAATGATATATAAAAAGTTTATATAATATATAGAAACAATGACAAAAAGAACACAAATTGATTTAAAACGTAAAGCACAATGATGAATACATATAACAAATTATGTAAAATATATGACACAATGAACTGATATTTGACACAATAACATATATGACACAACAAGCTGATTTATTTAACATAATGACTAAAATGTCATTGTTTTTAAAACAATAGTAAGATATGTGTCAAGGCCACTTCTTAGGCTTTTTAGATTAAATACTATTTTTATTATAATTTTACCGATATTTATAATGTATTTTTTTAAATAATGGTATTATTACTGTTACCCACAATCGTTAAATAATGGTGCACGTTGGAACAAAACTTGAAGATCAATTGAAATCCCACAGTAGACCTCAGTCGAAGAACATGAGTTAAAATTAATCAAAACTTTAAAATCGAAGCGCCCGGTCTCACTAGTCACTTCATATGTTTTTTAGTTTTGATTGAATATTAATTGATTAATTTGTTATAATTGGATAATTAGGGTGTTGAAAAAGACTAAAATACCCTCATATTTAACGGATGTAGTGGAGTGGATGAAAATGCAACATTTGATAAACTATAATGACTGAAATAACAAAAAAAAAATTTGGATTGGAATGACAAATTTAACAAAACATTATGGACGAAAATGACATTTTAGATGTTTGACAATATATGATTCAAGTGCTTTATTTAAATGACTGAATAGAAGCTGCCAACTTCGCTTTTTCTTTTTGATAATTATAAAACCAAGGATTTATTTATTATTGAGAATATACAGTAAGATTTTATGATATGCTCATGTATATTGAATTATTGTGTTTGATTATGAGGACGCTTATACCCCTGACGTAAAATACATCTCTTCCTTATGACTTCGTAACTTCACATGCAAAACAGACACGAAAAAAGCGTTATAAATTAGTATTTCTGTCAAAAACACAACATCAAACATTAACTGAGCTAGAATACACTTGTATTGGTGCAAATTTAAGGATCCACAATCAAAAAATGGTAACAATTAAACACAAGAACAAAAACCACACTCTAATCTCATCAGTATGACAAAATATTTACATGATATAGACTCTATGATCTTAAAAACAAAGAGATCTAAGACTAATTAAAGCATACAATGGATAAAACCCTAGACAAATATGGAGAAGATGAAGGCGACAACTCGGTGCGTATGAAAACTTTCTAGGCACATATAACCCAACTAACGGGAAGACCATGAAAATGATAAGAGGTGATGATCACTACTTCAAAGATGTATAATTGGTTCTTAGTATGATATGCAACAAAACTGATGAAGAGTGTGCACTCTCAAAAAATAATGAATCATGGTTTATCTCATCTTTTTTACTCCGCTCCCAAGATATAACTCAACTTATATAAGCTTGTTTCAAGCCCATCAGCATTACCATACTTAGGTGTAATATGCAAAACATATAACACATAATATTAGAAAATAAAATACTAAAAATATAATATGTTTGTATGAATTGAACACTTGTATTATTTCAACATATATATACACATATATATATATACACAAATATACACACACACACAATATATATAATACATACATACATATATATATAACATACATACATATATATACATATATACATACATATATATATATATATATATATATATTATATATATATACATTATATATATACATATATATACATATATATATACATATATAACATATATATACATATATATATATACTATATTACATATATACATACATATATATATATATACATATATATATACATATATATATATATATACATATATATACATATATATATACAAATATATATATATATACATATATATATATACATATATATACATATATATAATATACATTATATATATACATATATATATAATACAATATATATACATATAATATATACATATATATAAATATATATGGTAAAATACAAATGCTAACCCACTATTCGCGACTTAACTGGGTTAACACATCAAGATAAATCAAAATTCTAAATTTTTTTGTTCAGTAACATCATTACGTTATACAACGTTATGTCTTTATGTATATGTGTAAATTTACAAGTGTAAAATAGTTAAGAAAGGTGTAAATTACATAAAATCAGTTTAATATTTGATTCTGTAACACATGTATAAGTTACCTACACCAATGTTAATTTTATAAACTTACGAATTTACACGTATACATAAAGAAAGATAACATTGTATGCATAATGATATTATTCGAATAAAAATAATAATGATTTTGATTTATCTTGAAGGGTTAACGCAGAGTTAAGTCGCGAAGGATGGATTAACATTTGATCCGAATCCTATGTATATATGTTAGTGTAAATCTAAATTATTATCACTTCATCAACATTTTGTACTCCAAGTCTCCAACTTTCACCAAAAGTAAGGTTTGACAAGAAACACATGGCAAAAATTTCATCTTTCCTAGATTGCGCTCCTTACAATCTTACATGATAGAAATGGAACGTACCAATATTCATCGCCAACTCGCCGTGGTTAGGGCTATTCAAAACGCTCGCCGCTTGACGTTCGTTCGAAATTTGCTCGAAAAATACTCGTTCGAACTTTTGCTCGGTTGTAAACAAGCCGATCGGCTTGGATCGGTTTGTAAACGAGCCAAGCACGAGCAAAGGTCCGCTCAGCTCGGTTCGTCTTGAATTATATTTTATTATATATATATATATATTGTTTATACACATCACTCTATTAAATTTTGCCCACTATAAACAAATATATAATTATATGTATACATACTAGATCAATCAACCTAAATTTTTTTTAACACTAAGCATAAAAATGAAATCTAAAGTTACTAAGAGACAATTTTTGACCATACTCTTACTAGTAGTCGATCATCTCCTGCTCTCACAATCATCGTTCTCTGCATTATGCTCACCGTCTTATCAGCTACAACCATAGCCTTATCGTTAGCCACAACGTATTGTCATTTATGAAAATGTTATGTTATGAAATACGATTGCTTTTTAAATCATTATAACTTAATACCTAACATTATCACCGTCTGTCATTGTAATATAAATTGGACGGCACACTAGATGGTTGGGTTGTACAAATTGTTCGCCATTTGTTTGCGCTCGCTCGATTATTGTTCGAAAATTAACGCTCGATAAATGCTCGTTCATTTCCGCTCGGTTGTAAACGAGCCAATTGACTCGGTTCGGTTTGGAAACAAACCAAACACAAGTAAAGATCCATTTGGTTCAGCTTCGCTTGTAACCAGCCCTAGCCATGGTATTGGGAACCCATACAGGCCCATATTATACAATGGGTTAACTACTAAACTTTTAAAATGCCCATTTTGGATTTGGGTATAGGTTTATAGGCCATATCATACATTCGACTATTCAAGATTCTAAGTATTCGAGGACCAATGCAGGGGTGGAACGACCTTGGGGAAAATACGGTCAAATTGTAACAAGTGTATTGATAATATTCAAAAAGTTATATAAAAAAAACCATTAAAAATTAACGTTGCTAATAGTAAAACAAGTGAAAAAAAAAGAAAATAAATCAATTTATTAAGATTTAGGGTTGAGGGCAAACAACCTTTATATAAGGCTGTAAACGAATCGAACGAGGGTAAACAACCTTGTTCGTGTTCGTTTATTAAGAAAATAATTTGTTTATGAACTGTTACGAATGCTTACCGAACGAGATTTTTTGATCATATTCATACATTAAGAAAATAAATCTGTTCATGAACTGTTCACGAAAATAAACAAACCAAACGAAGGCAAGCGAACACACATAAAAATTTATGAACATTAATGAATACAATGCAATTTCCTATAATAAACAAATATAGACCATGAGTATTGATTTCATAATTAAACTTACAAAAATTATGTAATATCTATCAAATATAAATAAGCACTTAACATAATTATCTCAAACATAACTTTTAAATAAATGAACACAAACGAACGTTAATGAACACATTATCGAACGTTCACGAACATAAATGAACGAACGCAGTCTTTGTTCATGTTCATTCGTTTAACTAAACTAACGGAATTTTCTTGTTCGTGTTTGTTCGTTTATTAAACGAACTTCCTGCCGAACGGTTCACGAACTGTTCGTTGAACGTTTGGTTCGTTTATAGCACTACCTTTTATCTCTTTATTCTCTGGATTTCAGGAATTTCCATCCTGTCTCTCGTTTTGAAACGCAAGGAGAAAATGCGTTGTTGGCACTTGGCAGGCTTTCAAGAAAGCACTTAGCATGCTTTCAAGAAAGCACTTAGCATGCATTAACCAACAGCATATTATGCTTCAGAGGATGTAAGAGCCATCGATGTGATATTGATAATTGTGGTTATATATAATGGAGCCTTACTATATCTAAGAATGTAAAATCATCTAAACTAGAGAGCCCAGCCGCGCGTTGCGCGGCCTCAATTATCACGTTTGTGCGGGGTTTCAACCACTATCTTAAATCCAAAACACTTACGACTGTCATTTCAATGTTACACCCAGTGTGTTCCGACAGGAGCGTATAACGTATTGTCACGTTCCAAGTCCAAATCACTTTACGATTGTCACTTAAATGTTATACTCTGCGTGTTGTAGCACTGATCCAACTATGTCTCTGCTTGGAAGAGCAATTTGTTGATACTATTAACTTCTCTATGCTTTATGAAATAATATCTTAATAACCCATTATATTTGTTATTGTTCTTCCATGTTAATAACCTTAATAAATAATATTTCTTCATATTATTTACTCTTTCCAATTTATATAACAAAAGATCCTTACTTCTCCTTTTTCTTGCAAAGTTGGCAACTATTACATATGACATTTTGATAACTGATGATTCTCTGTTGTCAGCATTCTAGTAAATCCTGCAAAACAAAACATGATCAAGTTAAGGATCCATCAACTAACAATATGATATGGTTAATGTAAAACCAGAAAAAAATCAATGGATCAACATGAGCCATAATTCATCTTCTTAGATTGGACCATTAATAGTTTACATCAACATGGGTAATAATCAATTTGTTTAGATTAGGCTGGTTATGAGCCATAATTCATCTTTTTAGATTGGACCATTAATAGTTTACATCAACATGGGCAATAATCAATTTGTTTAGATTAGGCTGGTTATGGTCAGATCATTAATCATTTAGTGTACCTCATATTGCATACTATCAGGATCAATGGAATCTTTCCTTGAGTTCGAGCTTGAAGCGTGGCGTGGCCATTGAGCATAATGTTATGACTTCCAGCACAACATGAAGATGGTTTAAACATGTATTGTCTATTTGCTTCTATTGTTAATGATAGTTTCTATTGGCCAGTTTAGTTTACATGAATGTTTAAAATTCCGCTCAAAACAAATATCCTCTCCCTATAGTACGGTCGAGTTAATCTTACATGACTGCTTTCGAAGCACGCTATACAATCGTGCAGTTTCCCACCTACCATTAACAAACAACATATGCTTCAAAAGTCTCAAAACCAAATGCAAGATTATCGATAACTACTTGTCATCAACTATGAACTAAAAATCTAAAACAATTTTAAACCAATACACTCAAACTCCTAAGTAGATATATAAGGCAGTGAAATTAGTTTGATGTTAACAAAATCATTGCAATACACATATACCTAAAATGATTATTTGTAAACAAAGAGTTCTACCTTAGCCTGATGAAGTAGTGACAATATCAAAAAACATACATCAAACCCAGCACAATATCTACAGGCCTGCACAAATAAAAAAACAATGTGATTCACACTGAGTCATAAATATTCAGAAATATCATAAAAGATCTCGTCTTCATGTTAAATTTGTTGCTCAACATAAAAAATAAACAAGTTAGAATATATATATATATATATATGTATATATATATATAAACACACAAAAGCATCAAATTCAATAAGAAATAACACTTCTAGTCAAATTATCAAATATTCATTCTATCCCATAACCCTATTAGCAAGAAGAGGAAGACCCATTCTTGTAATAGCCAATGATCAAAAGTATAATAGCAAAAGTGTAAAACGTAGCGGTCCCAATGCTTTTCTATGGTGGATAATTTGGTGGATATTATATGAATGGGAGACCCATTTTACTATCTATAGATTATCAGATTTAAGCATAGTACAATAGTGCGTACAATATTTAAGTAATGATAATTGGAGCTAAATGAACAAATAAATAAACATAAGAAAATTAGTTGAGGTCCAAAACAGGATTAAAGATACAATCATGGGTATTTGGCCATGGATATTAGCTGCATGTTCTATATTCCATTTTACATAAATTGTAAGGTATGTATTTGTCTTAAAAACTCAATTTCATGATTCCAACTCAATAAGTTTTTGTCTAAACTCTAAACCAACTTAATTCTATTAACGAAAGTAAAACAATATATATCAAAATTTGAAGTTTTCCCTTATAGACATTTAATCAAACACATTGTGTGCCTGCAATAGTGAAAAATAATCCAACATTCAAGTTACATAAGAGTGGCAAGTTTTGTTACGGTAACATGAAAATCAACGTAAACAAAGAATTCTAACAGTATAATTAAGTAGCCCAATGTTTAACAATAGCAACAATCTATGGAGTTTAAGCATCCAATTGATAGTGGTAGTAATTATATTTAATCTCTTAAGAACACAATATTAGTCGACCCAAATATTGCTTACGTGTATGATCAAAAGCACACTTCCGAAGAAGCTACTCTATGCTTAATGCTAGAGAATCAACAAATGCCCATGGCCCTGTATATCAAAAAATTACTGGCAAGCAATATGATCACCATTGCGAACAATAAGCGAACCCAACCTATTTAAAATAATACAACGTGATCAACAAACACCAAAGACATACAAACATATTGATATAGCTATGCATACAACTCAATAATTATACTAAAAAAAGTAATTAAACCTTGCACGTGGAGCTCCAATGGCAGAAATTAAAGATAGAAGGCGAGGAGTCACAACAGGAAGACGGCGATCTAATCCTCCTACGTACCGCTTCCATCGCAACGATCATCTTCAGAGAGTAATTTTTACATGTGCACACTTAATCTTTCCCTCCAATTGATTATATTCTCATCTATAATCTAATCTTATAAAACAGGCTTAACTTTCTAAAACAATCTTAAAAAAAATGCAAGAATCAAACTAACCAAAAGGAGTGTAATGTACTCGATCACCATGACAGTCTCATCTCTGTAAAAATTAGGGCACCAAATCAGAAGAGCATTGTAGTTCCTATCTTGCTTATAATGAGTATAACATCCCTAATTATATTGCAGAAAGTAATCTCCACATTAGTCCTCTTCTACTTGCTTTAACCGTGTTAAGGGTCTTCAAGCTCCATCGCAACCATGCACCACTCATAAAACCTTAAAGAAATCAAAATCACATCATGACTTTGATGGTGTTCGAGAGTCGAAGTTAAATATCAAAATAGCTAGGGTTTATATCAAACCAACAATCAAACATGCAGGCAATAGAGGAGAATGTAGATCAAAGATGCAGAAAACCTTGCTCTAAAGCGAAGGTGAAGAGCTCGTGACAAAGCACAAATTAGCAACGCATACCCTTTCACCGTACATAAGAAACCTTACGAAATCATATTCTTGGTTTCTTGTTCGGAGTCAATCTTGCCTGGATCGGATTCAGAATTCAGCATGCATGTCGTAGGTGATGGAGAAGGAGATTTAACAGCGCAGGCATAGAACAATTGTACAATAGGCTTTAAATCACGCACAACACTATTCATTTCCCTTCAGAATTCATTATAGAGTAATTTCAATTTAATTTTATAATTCTTGGGCTCTTTAATTTGCTATATAACTAGTTATGCTAATATTTATTCGGTTAGTTTTGATCATAACACCATATAAGAAAACAAGAAAAAATACCATTTGTAATGCTTTGATAATTTTAATACCATTAAGTCATTCTGGTTTAGTTGCATTATTTGTATAAAACTAAACGTAAATAAAAAATAATATTAATATTGAAGTTTGGAGATGCATAATACATGTTCGTTCAAAATTATTCTTACTTCAAATACCAACAAACCTAAGAGTTTAAGGGGTAGAGCCTCAACTTGGGCTAAGCGACGTAGTGCGCGGTTATTGGGTGAGCTGCCGAGTCAACAATTGGGGCCTACAATTAAAAATTCTTTGATTAAGATGTTGAAAATCTTTTGGAAGTCGCTTCAGATTTCGTGGTTGATGGAAATTGCATGAGAACTACTTATCGTTAGCAACACTGCAAGAAAGTTGACTGTTAGCGATGAAATGAACCCGTCTTACCTATTGCGACGGAGTTTAGTGGCTAAAACATATTTAGAATTTTTGTTTTCCACCATCTATTGCGACGAAATTCCGTCTCGATACATCTTGGCGGGTTGGAAGGAAAATAGGCGCTCAGGGGAAAATCTATTGCGACTAAATTTCGTCTCGATACCTCTAAAATGTTGTACTTGAAGGTCTAGAACTAGAAATCAAACATAAGAACAAGAAAACTAACCAAATAAACAAACCTGACACTTCACGAATTCTGGAACTTGAATGTAATCTTCAAATAATTAAACCTGGATCAATCACTGAATCGTGAAATAGTATCAGATAAACCTATTTAGCAGGTTACTCGAGATTGATTTATCGGATTAGACAGAGATTTCTAGATGGAGTCGAATTTGTTTGAATCTATGATGTTTCTTTTTGAAACTTCTTGTAACCGTATGTTTCTTCTTCTCTTTGTTTTTGATCGAGTGAAAGTAATAAAAGAAGGCCATGGAACCTTCTGTCGTTTCCCTCTTTTTGTTTTGTGACCACTCATCCAAAAGTCCAAAACCCACAATTTATAAACTTGTTGTCTTATACGGCCCAAACAAAAAGGCCCAATGTTAATTAACCCAACTAATGTTAATTAACCTAAGTATACTTAAGCCCAATATTGATTACAACATCCAAATAACATTTCAAACTAAACCGAGCCCGCACTCCCGCGACACCTAACTCGTTTAATCTCTAATATTATTTCTCGATCAACAAGTTAATCCAATACACTAAAATACTCGTTGACAACACTAAAATTACCAACAATCCTCCCCCATTTTAGTGATATCCATGATTAACTTAACCATTCTCATAGAAACACAAACGTATACATAAATAAAAATGTCCTATGGATTGAATTTTCACTTTAGTACATTACACGATACAAATATTAGAATAATTGGGTATCACAATGGATTGAACCCAAGTTATCCATTTAAATACTTGTAGGTAACATACATATACGTTTACAAATCCTAACTCCACTTGACACAATGTTTTACTAGCTTGTGTCCTAATCCTTCAAAGAATATATTAAAGCCCAAGTCCAAAGCTTCTTGAAGCGGCTAAACTTTATATTCTTATAGGTAGTTCACTATTCTTGCACCTGCACTGCAATTTATCAATGAACTATTAAGAAATTAAATTCAACCTCCTTTATCTTGCAGTCTGAACACATACTTTGGGATGACTATGCTAATGTGTTCCAACATCTTTATGACAAGCTTACCACATTGAATTCAGCATCTAATGTTGTATTAGATGGGAATTGGGCGTCTTGACATAAGATATTAAAATTGGACTTTATACCCATCCCTGTAACTGATTATTTACGAGATCTCTTCCTAACTCTTTAGTTAGAATCAGTCAAATTATACTTATATCTTAATAATTCACAAACATCACACCATGCATGATGAGCTCATAAATCATGCTATATATAATACATAACTGTCTAGGCCTTTCATTATACATCTGACTATAATCCTTAACCAGCACTATCACATTTGGATTGGTGATATCAGTCTTAACCACAATGGAATCTTGAAGATCAAATTGCTAAAGCTACAAACTCAGATTTCATTGGCGAACTACTGATGCAAGTTTGCTTCTTTGAAGCCCAAGATTTACTTCCCTATATACCTATCCAGTTATAGAAGAATAATCTTTCATATTCATGATACAACTTGCATCTAAATTCCCTTCTATGATTGAAGAAAAACCTTAATAATACAAATCATAATTCATGATTTTTTTAGGTACTTAAACAATCTGTGTACTGCTTGCTGATGCTGAGCACTAGGTTTACTAGTAAATCTGCTCAAACTTACCAATAGCAAAGCTATGTCATGCCTTTTGCTAATCATCGCTTGATCATACATTCAATGGCCTTTGAATACTCTAATTGTGACATTGAACTACTTGAATTAGTCACAAGCCTAATGCTAGGATTTATGAGGGTATTGACAAGAGAACAATTAAAATGATTTTTTTTAACACATTCTCAATATAATAAAACTATGTTATAAAGACACCATTGGTACTTCTTTTAATCCTTATCCCAAAGATTAATTCTACCTCCCCCGTATCCTTCATTTCAATGTAAAATAACATTATACTAACATCACTAAATTCCGATCAAGATTAATTCAAATTGCACAAATAATTCCCAAGAGAAAGCTTATTTAAAATGATTACAATAAAACCCAACATAAACCTTTTTATTTGAAGAATACTAGAATAAAGTTTTAAGATAATGGGCTGCATATATATTATATCAATGTTTTGAATTATGCCTTTTCCCATTTAATCAAGTGTAACAAGTTTAGCCCATATTCAGTTTAATCCAATTAAAACATTGGAAAAGTTCTTTGTTCTTTCTCGACACAAAGTATTTGATCTCTTGATAAAGAAATTACTTTGACGAAGAAAGCTAAACATGAACAATTTGCTAATTGCTTCGCATAATGATAATTTAACGTTGGTTTTGATTGGATTTGTGAAATCAATTGGAAAATATATCATACCAGTTTTGATCGGAACATAAATATTATTCTCCAACGGTTGGCTCCGATCACCACCACAGTGTTCCGGCAACAACAGTGAATATCTGACAACAAGCAACCGGAATTTATCGCCGGAGCACCACGAAACCCCTCCGGACATGAACAACCACCGGCGGAACAAACCTACACTAGAACGGAGTCCGGGAACCGTCCACCGATGTCATGAAATCCGTCCCCAAATTATTATTCGTATATTGCATAACAGCGAGAGTACCATCGTTTGTAATCTTCATCATCCGGTGATCGGAATCTGAAACTTCCGGCGATAACAAAACGTTAATTATGATCTCCGATCAGGTTAACACCGAGCCGTTTACGATCAAATACGAAACGGGTCGACCCGAATTCTTAATGGATTTTGAATCCATTGATAATCTGTTATACGTTAAGTTTTCCCACTGTAGTATCCCATCATCGGAGGTTAATAAAAACAGATTTTCACCACCGGAAAGTTTGCCGGAGGAAAACAAGCAATTAACCACCAATCCACTGGAAATCTTTGACCGGAGACGATGCTGTCAGTCGAATAGACCCTTCCTTGCGAACGGAAACAAAAACCAGGAACAATGGAACATAACCCTAACAAACCCAAAAACGCAAATATTCAAATCAACATAACCTTGAATAGGTTTATCTTTGTTGTACTTGAAGGTCTAGAACAAGAAATCAAACATAAGAACAAAAAAACTATCCAAATAAACAAACCTGACATTTCACGAATTCTAGAACTTGAATGTAATATTCAAATAACCAAACCTGGATCAATCTTTGAATTGTGAAACAGTATCAGATAAACCTATTTCGCGGGTTACTTGCGATTGATTTATCGGATTAGACAGAGATTTTTAGATGGAGTCAAATTTGTTTGAACATATGATGTTTCTTTTTGAAACTTCTTGTAACCGTATGTTTCTTCTTCTCTTTGTTTTTGATTAGTGAAAGTAATAAAAGAAGGCCATGGAACCTTCTGTCGTTTCCCTCTTTTTGTTTTGTGACCACTCATCCAAAAGTCCAAAACCCACAATTTAGAAACTTGTTGTCTTATACGGCCCAAACAAAAAGGCCCAATGTTAATTAACCCAACTAATGTTAATTAACCTAAGTATACTTAAGCCCAATATTGATTACAACATCCAAATAACATTTCAAACTAAACCGAGCTCGCACTCCCGCGACACCTAACTCGTTTAATCTCTAATATTATTTCTCGATCAACAAGTTAATCCAATACACTAAAATACTCGTTGATAACACTAAAATTACCAACATAAAATATATTTATTTTTCATTTTTATATAAAAGATCGTGAGATAATCGGAAAAAAATATACAAAATTATAAAACATGACCTATAGAGACTAAATTTAGTCGCAATAGCATTTATATCTTAATAACACATCCTGACCACTTCTTCTTTCTCATTCTACACAAAAAAGGGTTTGCTACTTCTCGCGACTTCCTACCCGCGACTCGACCATGACTGCCGACTGCTCTCCGGCGTGTTAAAACCATCTCCGACTATCTCATTTTCCTTCTTTTCCAGCGAGTTGGCCCCACTGTCAACCACATTGTCCTCTTTAACACAGGTTGTGATTTCCTCACTCTCCACTTCTCACTACAAGAAAACAGCTCTATCGCCACGAGAAAAGTCGTCGCCATAGGTTCTATTTGTCGTTGCTATACCCTATGGCGACGACATGTCGTCGCCATAGGGTGAGTAGTCAAAGCCTTGTCGCAATAGCTCAAAAACTGGTCGTCGCGATAGACGTTGTCGCCATAGAAGTCTGTCGCGACGACATGTTGTCGCACGACGACATGTTGTCGCAACAAACTCGTCGCAATAAATATTTTTAATTCAAAATTAATAAAAAAAATGCACCCTATGGCTACGACATGTCGTCGCCATAGGTTAGTAATTATTTTTATTTAATATTAAATTAATTAATAATTTTTTAATAAAAAATTATTAATTAATTATTTAATTTATCCTATGGCGACGACATGTCGTCGCCATATGGTATCTGGTTAAAAATTAAATTTTTAAAATTCTGTTTTTTTCCAGGTTTTTTTACCTAAAAACCAAACAAAATCCCAAATCAAATTCACAGAAATTCAAACTAAGGTATCAAATATTCAAATGAAAATCAACTAATTTTAGTTAATTACATACCAAACTAATATATTTTAAGTTTTACAAACCAAACAAACAAACTATTTAATTGTCGTCGTTTTCATTATCTCCATCGTTATCGGGATGATGCTTTTGTCTTTCAAATTGATTCATTCTTTCTTGCATTTCTTGCATTTGGCGCTTTAGTTCTTCCATTTCTTCATCCCGATATGATGATGACCCGTTTGATGGCTCATAACGAGAGAGATTTTTTACTTTTCGTCCAACACCTCTCGTATGACCACGTCTTTGTCCTAATACCAACTCTAAACATTGCATCTCATTAACAGGCGACTCACCCGCCTCTATTTGCATTTGGGCGTATTGATTTTCAATTCTTGCCTGCAATTATAAAGAATTATAATGAAATGGTATTAGATTTTTATGAAATTTTGACAGCATAACTATTATAAAATAAATACAAACCATGTTGTTTAATCATAAGCACAATACCATAAAATTCTCAATTATCATAAAATTCTTAAGTTTAAATTTATAAGCACAACTAAAATAAAATTCCTAAGTTTCAATATATAAACTAAGAACTCATCAAAACCAATAATTCTCAAATATGGATAGCATATAGATCATATTGGGTCAAATTCACCAAACACGATATATTATAAACATATGAACACATGATAATAGCATACTTAACATATAAAACTTACCAAATCTTCTTCTGCCCTCTGGTTCACCCATCCTGAACCTTCATTGTAATGCGCCATCCTCCACGTTTCGATGTGACTTGGGGTCCCAGTTTGTTGCTCCTAAAAACATTAAAAACAATATTCATAATATTTGTAAAGAATTGATAATACATAGGATGTATAATATATGTTTTCTTACCTGAATATATCATCTTTGAGCATATGATTGACTACCACGCAGACTTGGATAGAGCTGTTTAGCTCTATTCGTTACGCCTTTTTGAGAAAGACGTTTATGTTGTTCACTTGAGAACAACTCAACCACCTGCTCTCAAGACTCTTGACTTTGCCATTCAGGTGGATTATTGATAGCCTGCTCAATGTTATCATAACCTCCTTGATTTAGAAAATGTTGTTTCATGTCATATCTCCTGTCTCTGAAAGCTCGTTGGCAATCCATATGTATTCCAAGTTGTATACCTTGCCAGTGGTCTGAGCAATGATGAGCTTCCAGACCAAAATATTCCTGCAAAATAAAATAATTAGAAACATATAAAAGTTATGATTATCAAATTATAAATAAAACACTACATAAATACTCGCCGCTATAAAATTGAACAAGGATATCTTGAACGTATCAGGAACTTTATCCCAAGTGGGATAATGAAAAGGAGCAGTGGAAACATGATTGGATAAAGCTCGAACAAATAATTGACTGTTTTCTCCAACAGCTTTATATTGTTTTCCTGTATGATCAAATTGCACAGGAAGTGGTTGGCTGTTGTTTGCAGCCCATTTCTCATATAAGTTTAGATTTCTTCATTTTGATCTTTTTTTTAGCTGATGCTATATTGATATAAAAAATTAAAAAGTTAGCAACATTTAAAATATATTCAATTAAAAGATATATATTTAAAACATTAACTTACATGATTGGCAAGTAGAAGGAAGAGTATATCCATGTCCGTGGGGGTCCCGACCCCCACCATCACCCCCGTGTGATCCTGCTATGTATGAAGACATAACCTGCAATAATCAATTTGTGTTATCACTATAAAGATATTCATGTGACATTTTAATAAGAAAAAGAATAAATGTTCTTAATACATACAATCAATCTGAATTATCACTATAAAGATATTCATCTTCATCTACAAGATCATCATCGCTCTCGTCCTTACTATCATTAATATCTAATGGATCTTCATCTTCTTCATCATCATTAATAAATTATTCCTCATCTGAGAGATATGCATCTTCATCTTCTTCATCATCATTAATAAAATCTTCATCTTGAACAAGCGGAGCAACAAGCAACCAACTTAAGTCTACTACTAATTCACAGTTATCATGCACATCTCTCTCATCATTTATAACTCGTGCACTTGATTCACCAACTTCAAAATTGCTATCGACAACCAAGTTATAATCAGATGATTGACTGTCATGCAATACATCTATCTCATTAGCAACACTAATACTTGGATGATCCCAAAGTTTTCGATGGTGAACATCTTCCACAACCCTCCAATTGCCAGTGGATTTAGAAGGATCTTCAAGATAAAACACTTGTTGAGCTTGTGTTGCTAAAATGCAAGGCAGGTCACCAAACCATTCACGACTAACATCGATAACAACAATGTTATTCTTTTTAATTACGGACCCCTTCCGTGACGTGTCAAACCATTTACAACGAAATAGTACAACGTTGTAGCCATTTATATACTTCAACTCGTAGATGTCTTCTAATTGACCATAAAATTGTGTACCATCTTCTCCTACTGTAACAACACTGCTATTTTGTGTAGTGCGTCTGATATCACGGCTGTGTACCACAAATCTAACACCATTGACAATACAAGCTGTGTAAGAATATGTGCACACGGGGCCATGAGCCAATGCCTTGAGTTCTTTGTAAGGAGAAGTATTGAACTTATTATTAAGCTATGAAGAAAATTCATTTTTTACATCGCTTCCAGGGAATTCAAGTTTAAATTCACTGTATGTGAAATATAATATTTATATTAATTTATCATTATTTTAGCTAAAATGAAACTAATAAGAATAATTTAAACTTAAAAACTTACGATATGTAGACTTTAAGTCCTTCACAATTGTTCAGCACAAACCATTGAAATGATTTTTTAGAATTTTCACTGAGGGAAATGATTTTCTTCTTTGACATTGGTCGACACTGTGATGAAAAGACAGAGAAATTCCTCTTTGGAATGTCAGGATCTTCATTCCTATCAGGACAGTTAAATTTGGTTTGATACCCTCCAGATACATAGAGCAAAATGTTAATGCTTCATCTGCAACATAACCCTCTGCTATTGATCCTTCAGGCTTGGCTTTGTTTCGAACATAAGCTTTCAGCTTTTTCATGTATCTTTCAAAAGGATACATCCATCTCATATATACAGGCCCTCCAAGAATAGCTTCTTCATGTAAGTGTAGAATTAGATGAACCATTATATCAAAAAATGCTGGAGGATATATTAGTTCCAAATTGCATAAAATATTAACCGCTTCTTTCTGTGCTTTATACATGTGATCAACATCTAGCGATCGTGCACAAATCTTTTTAAATAATGTGCAAAGGTTAATAATTGTTGTTGAAACATTATCAGGTAAACCTACACGAACCCCAATTGGTAGTAAACGTTGCATAAGAATGTGACAATCATGAGACTTTAACCTGATGATATTTGAGTTATTAAGAATCACCTTATTTTTAAAGTTTGATCCAAAACCATCAGGTAGTCTCACTCTTTTAATGAACTGACAAAATTTAGATTGATCACTAGGTTTGAAAGAGTAAGAAGCTTGTGGCTGTATGACCTTGTTGTTTTTCACACTTAGCCATAAATCTGATCGTATTCCTAAATTTTTTAAGTCTTCTCTTGCTTTGTGTGTGTCTTTTGATTTTTCATTCATCAACAAGGTACCTAACAAGCTTTCACACACATTTTTCTCGATATGCATAACATCAAGATTGTGTTTTAAATCAAGAGATGACCAATAATCCAACTCAAAGAATATACTCATTTTTGTCCAATTCAACTCTGACTCATCACGTTTTCTTTTCACGCCACCGTGGTTGGGATGTTTACCCGGAACACGATTGGGAATGCGGTTAAGTTGTTCTAATATTTTTGAATTAGTTAATGCTTTTGGATGCTTTCTTAACTCCATCTGACCGTTAAACAACAAACTTTCTCTCCATTTATTACTTCTAGGTAAGAATCTTCTGTGACCGGTAAATGATATCTTATTAGTTACACGGCACGAAGGTGTGTCCATGTTACACATCGCACATGCAAGATAACCTTGGCCACTCCATCCAGACAAGCTGCTACGAGCAGGATAATCATTAATGGTCCATAATAATGCCGCACGCATCGTGAATATAGTTTATGTCGAGGCATCTCTTATTTGTACTCCATCATTCCACAACTGCTTCAACTCATCTACCAGAGGCCTTAGAAAAACATCTATGTCTTTTCCAGGTTATTTAGGACATGGAATCAGCAGAGTTAACATGAAAGAAGACTCCTTCATACATAGCCACGGTGGTGTGTTATACGTTGTCAACACCACTGGCCACATACTGTAAGCTTGACTCATGTTACCAAATGGATTAAATCCATCTGCAGCCAGACCCAAGCGGACATTCCTAGGCTCTTTGGCAAATTCAAAATGTCTTTTATCAAATTCTTGCCATGCCTTCCCATCTACCGGATGACGCATAATACCATCTGTTGAGCGTCCAGTGTGATGCCAAATCATATCTTTTGCTGTGAATCTGGAACTATACCTTCGTTTAAGCCGAGGAGTTAATGGAAAGTACCGCAATACTTTTTGTGGTATTTTTTTCCTTTTGTGTTTTTATCAACCCGTCTACTCTCCTTACAAACCGGACAATTTTGCAATTATTCATTCTCTTTTCAAAACAAAGCACAATCATTTATGCAAGCATGGATGGATTCATATCCCAACCCAATCTTTTTCAACTTCTTCTTCGCTTCATAGTGTGAGGATGGAATGTGATTTTCTTTTGGGAATGCAACCTTTAAAAACTCTAAAAGTTGATCAAACGAACTATTTGTCCACTTGTTGATTACTTTAATATGCATCAGTTTGGCTAGAAAGTTTAAAGAAGACATCCAATTACAACGGGGTATAACTCAGTATTGATCTCATTATAGAGTTCATCAAATTCCGAGTCCAAACTATTTCCATCCTCATCTATGTTTTCTTCATTCTCTACGATAACATCTTCGATTGCATCAAACATCTCATTATTTGATGTATTACTTGCTGGATGAGCACGTGTTATTGTAGCAAATTGTTTTGTTGCATCAGAAGAACTAGAGACCTCACCGTGATAAACCCATTTCGTATAATATTGAGCAAAGCCACGATCATGTATGTGAGCATTAATAGTTTTTAAATCCTGTCGAAAAGCATTGACACAATCTCTACACGGGCATTTTGTTTTGCCATCATTGTCTACAAATTTCTTAACATACTCCATAAAGTTCTTGAGACCTTCAAAGAAAACCGGAAACGTCCGATTTTTTATTTTAATCCAACTTTTATTAATTGTCATAACTGTTTCATACACATACATAAACATTAACATATTATCATTCAACCAAAACAATCAAACATTATCTTATAAATCTAACAACCAACAACATCATTCAACTAAACATTATCATTCAACCAAAACAATCCAATTATAGTTTTTAACATATAAATCTAACAACCTACAACTATATTCTACTAAAACAGCATATTATTATTATTCTTATAAATCTAACAACCAACAATATCATTCAACCAAACATTATCATTCAATCAAAACAATCCAATTATACTTTTTAACATATAAATCTAACAACCTACAACTATATTCTACCAAAACAGCCATATTATTATTATTCTTATAAATCTAACAACCAACAATATCATTCAACCAAACATTATCATTCAACCAAAACAATCCAATTATAGTTTTTAACATATAAATCTAACAACCTACAACTACATTCTACCCAAACAATCATATTATTATTCTTCTTATAAATCTAACAACCAACAACATCATTTAACCAAACATTATCATTCAACCAAAATAATCTAATTATAGTTTTTAACATATAAATCTAACAACCTACAACTACATTCTACCCAAACAACCAAACATTATCTTATAAATCTAACAAACAACAAAATCATTCAACCAAACATTATCATTCAACCAAAACAATCAAATTACACTTTTTATCATATAAATCTAACAACATACAACTATATTCTACCAAAACAACCAAATATTATCTTATAAATCTAACAACCAACAACATCATTCAACCAAATCTAACAACCTACAACTTAATTCTACCCAAACAACCAAACATTAAACATTCATCTAACAACCAACAAAATTCAAAGCAAATCTTAAAAAATATATAATCAAACCTTAAAAGTTTAACAATGATGGTGGCTAGAACCTAAAAATGTTGTGTGGACTGCTAATCTTGGTGTTGGTGGCTGATTGAGCGGCGGTGGTCGCCTCCGTGGACTGCAAAAGAACCGATTATGGTGGTGGCTAGCTTCAATCTTGGGGTAGGAGGGTAACGAGACAAAAAAGGAGGTGCGATTATGGTGGTGGACGGGTTCAACTTGAAGGATTGCAGCTTGTGGGTCGCCGCCTGGACGTTTTAAAGAAGAAAATTGGGTGTTTTGGGTGAAAGAGACGAAGCAGATCGGTTTTGTAAGGCTCGAATGCGTCTGAACCCTATGGCGACGACATGTCGTCACCATAGGGTCTTTTTAATTTATTTTTTTTGGCAAATAATTGGGCGGGGGTGTACCCGCGGATTTAAAACCCTATGGCGACGACATGTCGTCGCCATAGGGTGTATTATTATTATTGTTTACTTATTTATTATTATTATTATTATAATTATTATTATGATGGTTATTATTATTTATTTATTTATTATTATTATTATTATATTATTGTTTTTTATTATTAAAGATATTATTATATTATTATTATTTATTATTATTAGTGTTTTATTATAATTATTATTATGATGGTTATTATTTATTTATTTATTTATTTATTATTATTATTATTATTATTATTATTATTATTATTATTATTATTATATTATTATTGTTTTTTTATTATTAAAGATATTATTATATTATTATTATTTATTATTATTAGTCTTTTATTATAATTATTATAATGACGGTTATTATTTATTTATTTATTTATTTATTATTATTATTATTATTATATTATTATTATTATTATTATTATTATTTATTATTATTAGTGTTTTATTTATTTATTTATTATTATTATTATTATTATTATTATTATTATTATTATTATTACTATTATTATTATTATGTTGTTGTTTTAATTATTATAAACAAACTTAAATTACCAATGATCATAATTGGATCATAGTTAGCATTTGACGTATGCAATCCACCCTAATTATCATAACCGAACTTATTTGACACTCATTGATGATAACTAAGTATAAATGAACTTAATCTACTATTAACAAGCATAATTTCCCGTAAATTAATAAGCATCATTTCCCATAAATTACCATGCTACCATAGAATTATGCCAACTCAGCAAGTGAGCTTAAGAGGTGATGTGCAACATGACCGTTAGATCCTGAAACTGCCTTCAATAGAGTGTCTGTCACATGTCTTGCATTGCTAGACTACATATCAGAGAAGCTGCTAATCTACTAGTTAGACTCAAAAGACCTACAAGAGAGGATTATAGTATTGATCAGGTGTTGAATGGTTATTATAGTATTGTTATTATTATTATTATTGTTATTATTATTATTATTAATTATAATTATCAATAATAATTTTAATTAATAATTTTAATTAACAATATTTATAATTATAATTATAATTATAGTTATTAATTATAATTATTATTATTATTATTAATTATAATTATTAATAATAATTATAATTAATAATTATAATTAATAATTATTATAATTAATAATAATATTTATAATTAATAATTATTATAATTATTAATTATTATAATATTTAAGAAAATCATAAAACTATATAACGACGACATGTCGTCGCCATAGAGTTTTCATATTAGTGGGACTATTTCCCTCCAACTTATTTCGGGAAAAAAAAAAAGAAAAAAATATGATTTTACCTATAGCGACGACATGTCGTCACCATAGGGGTCACACATTATTTTAATCATTCTAGCATTGTTTTAAATAAATCAAAAAGAAAAAAAAGGACCTATGGCGACGACATGTCGTCGCCATAGTGGTAGAATAGTCAAAAGTCAAACTACCTCTATGGCGACGACATGTCGTCGCTATAGGTAACCTATAGCGACAACAACTTGTCGTCGCCGTAGATCTGGTCGCGACAGTGTGATTTTCTTGTAGTTTCTTTCTTTCTGGGTGATATTTATTTGCGTCAAAATCTTCGTGCTTTTGACGATTTGAGTTTTGATTTGAACAATATTAGTGTTGATCTGACAAAATCTTTGTGGGGTTTTCTGAATTTTGAGTAGATTTCAATGGTTGGATGTTGATAAATTCCGTTGCCTATGTTCTTTTAGAAGCCCCTGCTCATGTCAGTTAAAGTTCAAATCTATGATGTCTCACAAAATATGTTTTCTAGGGTTTAGGTTTAGGTTGAACCTGATTGCTTGAATTATGTTAGCATTATTATTTGAAAATTGCATCATTATGAGTATACAATAAGAACTAACAAGAATAATCTTTCTTTTTCTTCTGTATAATCTCTGAAACTAATATCAATTTGTCATAGATTTTGTGAGTAATTTGTGAAAGAACTAAAACCCTTCTAAATTGGATATTTGTTGATGTTGGATGGGAAAAAAAAAGATCATATAGTATCTTACATAGAATGGTAGGGACTACTCAATCATGTATAGAATTTTAGATTGAGAAAAATAAGTTCTTTTACTCAAGTTTTCTGTGCTTTTTGTTTAGCCCATATGGTTTGTTTCTTAGGGATTAAATACATGTCTTTAAGGAATTTTGTTATTGCAAAAGAAACAATTTGGTTACCATTACAACTGTTGTTATGATTCTCTTAAACAATAACGTGAAAGGTGATACACAACAATACATGTAAGCATCGTACCTGTAGATTTAAAAATAAAACAACATGTCACAAATATATAAAAAAAAAATAGGTACTGTATAAAAGAATTTGAGGGTTGGCGATAGGGGAACAACAATAATCTTTGTGGTGATTCCCCGATCTAATCTAGTGCAGACAGAACTGATCTTGATGGTAATTTTGCAAGGTAAGTGTCAAAGTTTATCTTCACAAGTGTTCTCCATGAGAAACTCAAATGTTCTAAAAGGATTAATTGATGTTTGGCTTTTTTTTTTCAGTTTAGTTGATTTAGGGGCTAAGTTTTCATGACTCAAAATGCAGTTAGGAGCTGAGCTTTGAGTTGATTTAGGGGCTGCGTTTTGGTGTCTGAAGTCGCAGCTAGGAGTTGAGCTTGATTAAGTTGCTGATATAAATTACACTGGTGACATATCAATGTCGGATGAATGAACAAAAGGAGATTTAAGAATTGGTGTCCGCCGAAAAGGATTAAGTGACAACACTTGGTAAGCATCCTTTATCCTATAAACCTAAGTTTAGTTTATAATCATATAAAATTATGACAACTGAAGCTTCTTGGGTAAAATATATGATTAGAATCTCGTATAATGCATTCTTTATTTTAAAAAAAGACTATTAATAAGGAAGATAACAGTCTCTTTATTATCTAAGGAGTTATGTTCAAGGATTTAAACGGTGGTCAAAAGCTAAAATGTAGCTGGTATAATGGGAAAACAAGAATAGCCAACTATCAAGTTAATCTTCTTGTTATGTTCCTTGAGGTTTGATTGATGATGTTGCAGTCTTCTATTTTACATAATTGCCTTTTGTAGTGACCACATTCAAGCTTAATAAAGAGCCCACTTCATAGTGTATTCTATTACTAATTTCATGATTTGTTGTATAAGAAAATTAGATTGACATGTTGATGTCGTATTTGTTCTAATTCAATGCTTCTTATAAGTACAATTTCTATCATCTTAAACCTCCACAATTAGCTAATAGTACAAAAGAAGAAGAAACAAAGTTGCAACCATATTTTAGGTGTTGTATCTATATTCTAACATGTTTATTAAAATATATTTCTTGAGAACCACATGTAAATTTAAAAATCTATATTGTTTTTCTTGATTGTAGACTGTTGTATGAACATTTTGAAGAAATTAAGGTTGGACCTTCCTAAATAAAAGGTATATTGTATTTATTTGTACTTATAGTCAGTTGTTAATCGAACTTCAAGCATTGATATCCTCTTTAAGTTGCAATGAGTTTATATAATTTTCTTTGCAATTATATTTATGAACCTTCTAGCACTGATTTAGAAATCAACCTTCTGGATGACCAAAGAAGATCATATCACTCTTGCAACTTCAAAAAATACTTAAGGTTAGTCCATTGGGTTGAGTAATGAGCCAATTAGAGTACTTTACTTTATTTTCACCCATCTCTAAACTCTTTATCATGTTCCAATCAAGGTGTAGGTGTTTATCAAGAAGGCTTCTCAGTTAGTGAATAAAATTGGTGCATCATGTTCCAATCGAGGTGCAGGTGTTTATCAAGAAGCTTCTCAGTTAGTGAATAAAATTGGTGCATGTCAATTTCTAAGCTTGTAACAAACCTATATCTATATTTTCTTGTTCTTCCTTTTTTCTGACTTTAGTTCACAATGTACACCACAACTGATCAATACATTATGGCTTTGCCTTTCTTGTTGTTGGTGGTGTTATAGGTATTAAACTCATGAATGTGATGGATATGAGAGCCGGACAATGATCAATTTGATTAGTTAGTTTGTTTTTATTCGGATGAATGTATTTGTATAATGTGATATAACTTCTTAATATTTTCAGCTCTACGCTTATTTATATTAGAATCGAATGAAGTTTGGTTTATAACTTATAGTTTTGGATTTTTGGATTTTTTAGATTTATTATTTAAAAATTCTGGAAAATTGTTTTAAAAAATAAAACTCTTACCTATTGTGACGACAGTGTTATGAATTTTCAATAAAAGTCATCTATGGCCACTACTTTTCGTCGCAATAGGTATAATTTTATAAAATTAAAGGTTATTTCTTAACAAAAAAATTTTTTAACGAAACGTATAGCGACTAATATTCGTCGCTATAGTTCAATCTATACCAACGAAAATATGGACCTAATACGACGGGGAATAGGGACGAAACAATTGCGACCACTTTTCGTCGCGATAGGTTTTAGAGACCACTTTTCGTCGCAATAGGTAAAAAAGTTTCGTCGCAAAAAGTCTTTTTCTTGTAGTGCAACTAGGATTAATAAAATATGATTGTGTTTTTGGTAATAACTGAGTAGATCAACTTAATTACTTGGGCTATTAGCACTAATTGTTATCAAATCAACACGAAACTTGTGCTTTAGGGCTTAGGGTTATGAAAAGTAAGTGTGCATCAACAACTTGCTAAAGAAGCTCCTCCCGAAGATTTTCTTGCTACATATCAATTGAAGATGTGCCAACTATTGTAACCGAATAACAATCAACTATTTTAATCAGCAACTGATGTAGTACGTCTTTCACAACGAGTTGTGTTGTTTCAAGAAAACATTGTGACCGTTCCTAATTAACTATATAAGGATTGTTTTTGCTCTGTTTCACATGCAAAGTTTAGGTACATGTTTTCAAATCATAAAACATATACCCTTTATTGTTTTCTTTTGAATTATCCCATTACAGATTATGAGAGTATCAACAAAATTAATACTTTAATCTCATTAGAGTGATATCTCGATCACATCCGATCCATGCTAGTAAATTAAACTATAAAACCTAGCTACACATAGTACTTCAAATGCATGATAATTATGTGCAAAAAAGCTGATCAAATTAAAACAAATTTCATTACAAATATCACAATGGTTGAAAAAATAAATATACACACGAGAAACCAAATGCAAGAGCAAAAGAACACAACTTTGCAAACACAAGAACCGAATCAACAATCAAATGGGAAAGAAATTAACGTCTGGAAAGAGCCACACCCGAAAGCAATATCAAAATCATCAGCATAACTACTCCAGCATATGAACCAATCAAAGACCCAGACGCTCGTTTGCAGAAATCATTATACTGTCGACATATCGCAAACCAGTTCAAGTTGTTGTTGCCCTTGTGCGCCAACTGCACTATAGCTGTTGCTGCTGCGGAACCAGCCATCAGCAAAGCCATAGCACCCTAGATACCAACACAATAAGTTAGTATTCGTGTTAATTAGATGCATGGGGGCTCGGAGGGGGACCACCCAGGGCCCGAAAGTTTTTAAACAAATTTTATATTATATATTTAATAAAATTTATAGGTCGTTAACAAACTTATTAACAAACCCAACAACAATTCAATTATTTTGGTCTATTGAAACTTAAGGCCTATTAACATTTTAATTAATTTAGTCTATTACAGTTTATCTAATCAAAACCTATTTCAAAAACGCTAAAAGAGTGTCAAGATTCACTTAAGTAAGTAATTAAATTATTTTACTACAATACAATTGTTTATGGGAATAACAATTTTTGTTGTATTATAAACTTTTTACATTCGGATTGTTGATTTTATATTATAGGAGCCCATTTTTTTTCTAGTAGCCCATGGCCTAAATTTTTCGTGGTTTCTTGGGACAGCCCTTATTTAGATGGTTTTGAAGACATGAACTTTAAGGCAAAGTACCATTTAGTGAAGGATTTTTGAGACTCACCGTGTCGAGTAAAAGCAAGAGGATCCTAGTGTTCACCGCTTTTGCTTTTGCTATGTGTAGGATCGATAAAGCTAGCGAAAGAATGAGGTAAGCGCTCACTATGGAACTCGCCACAACGAAAAACCTGGTTTTTTAGCCAAATATATGTTAGTACATGTACAATATTAAACGTTTATGTATTCGCAACACTTTGAAATCTAATATAATCATAACTGTCAAAGCATGCACTGTCACAACAATTTTATATCAAAGCATGCACTGTCACAACAATTTGATATTTTAGTGGACATTGCGTCATTTCAAACAGAAGTACAATAAGTATAATTATATATGAAATCTAATATAATCATAACTCTTAATTTTAATAGATATAATAACAGTAACAAACTCTAACTAATATATGTCATGTGATCAGATTAATCAACTTCAATTCGTAGATTTCTCGTTAATTTGTAACAACTAATAAGAACTTACGTGAAGGAAGGTAGATCGTTGAACTTGGCTCTAAACCGAACAAACCGGGTGAAAAAGGGAAGTGTTTGATCGGTTGTACCCATGGCGATTGCACCGGCTAGGGTTCCAGCAACCGCGATGAGCCTAAGAAAAAAGTCAAGTATGGCAATGCCTCTTGTTGCAGGTGGAGCAACACCAAGCTGTAATGCACCAGTTGGCTTCATTTTTGTGTTTGATGATAATGTGATAAGGCTTAAAGTATAAGATGATAAGGCTTGAATGGGTGTATGATGCATGAAACAGTGAGGCATATATATATACACATGCAAATATGTGTAAAAAATATGTATGCATGTATATGCAGCAGGAAAGTAGATTGATAATGTTAACTGCCCTCACTTGTATTTTTCTTGAGATTCTTTTACAAAAATAGTGTTTCATTTCTTGGAGGTAGAGCAGTTGGTTTCGGTGTGTGCGTCATGATAACCAGTGGGAAATTTGAGTTGTTTATGGTTAGCTTTATGATGCGGATTGGACATGAAGACGCGTGCATCTATTGTTAATTATATGTATGAATGTTTAACATTTTCATTTCATGTTAATCATATATTAACCCATAATAGCATAATCTGCCGGTTGTCGTAAACCGGTCGCAAAAGACGTGTTTGCAAGATTTGTGACCATAATATGCATTGTTTTGAAAATCGGACCGGACAGAGAACGTACTAGACCGGTTGAACTGCTTTTTTATATATATTTTCTGATTATCTACTATTTTTTACATATACTTATTAAATTTATTATCATTTTATTCGGTTCTTATATCCGGTCCGACTGGTCGTTACCAGCGGACCGGTAAAGCGTCGGTTCAATGTCTGGTCCGGTTTTGAAAATATTGATAATATGTGATCGCAAAGTGGTCACAAAATGAGATTAGCCACCCTGGTTTTTAATAACCACCATATTTTCGGTCGTAATATTTTGGTTTTCTATCAGTGAGTTTGATAATCATATAAAGTCTTGATCACAAAACTCAGGGGCGACTCTCAGATACGCCAAGCTATTATAATGGATTGCCACACCCTCAAAACTCGGGGAGTAACACAACGGTTGGGCATACTCATTACACATCAGAAGACTTTAAACACCCTCACATTTCATAGTTTATCTTAGAAGTTTATAACTTTTAAAAATATAAACTCCAACTACTTATCCTCACTTTCAGGAAACAACTCCAAACCCTTAGCTCAACACCAACTTACAAAACCCTCATCTCAACACCTTAAAACATTATACTTTTGTGTTATTTTAAGTTAAAATATTATAGAAACTTAAAATAACAAACATAAAACTATTGAGAACCGCATTATCATAAGTAAAAACAACACATAAACGTGTTGTTTTAATTAAGACACATGTTGATTAAGTTAAAACTACATAAAACCTTAAAAAAGCACAAACCATGTTGTAAGTTAAAAATAATGTAGAAAGGTAAAACTGAACATAAATGCATACTTTAAGCTAAAACAACAAAAAACATGACGTTTAAGTCAAATTAATATAAAACGTGTTGTTTTAAATAATAGTTCAAAACAACATAGAAACATGTTATTTTAACTTAAAACAACACATACTTAAGCTTTTTAATTTATAACATAGCAGAAATTGTGTCGTATATCATCTTATAAAGCATAGGAAATGTTTTTTAACCTAAACCAACATAAATTGCAATGGTTAATTTAAACTAGCATAAAACATGTTGTTTTAGCCTGAATCAACATTTAACAAGTTTTATGATGAACCAACACAATTTAGCCCTAGTATCTATTTTTAATGATAATAATATTGTACTCAAATTAAATGGCAAAAAGTCTTAAATTTAATTTGAAATTTTCTAAAGAAAACATGATGCCATATAAAAAGCTATTAACATTTAAAAAAAGTGGGGTAATTTTAAAAAAAAAAAAGTGAACATAAATAAATTTTACAAAAATGATTTTCCACCCCTTTTTTTCATATAGTTAGATATTAACCATATATTAGAATATATATACATATACATATGTGTGTGTGATGTCATAGATTTGGTTACTCCAAATAATTTGGGATATGATGAACGAACTAAAGCTAAAAGTAAGAGGACTTTTTGTTTATTTGAAAATAATTAGTTGTGGCATTCATATGCTTTACAACCTAACGAATTTGAAGATAAGGGATTTAACCAATCCATATTATTTTTTATTCCCCTCTAGTATCAACTAACCCATATATTATCATTACATGCATTGGGGTAGAGATTCCATGTTCGCTACTCTACCTTTGTTGATAGCTATTTCTAACTTGCATGTTCCAACTTATGTATTCGCAACGATATTCTTAGATTCTCGTAATCATCTCTCTTTTATCTGCCTATCATAGCCAAAATTTTAGGCAAATACAAAACAAAAAATATCAATTCCGTCAACTATTATTGTAGTCCTAACATCTTGAATGAAGGAGGATTTATAACTTTATATAATGACTTTTGAAAAGGACCTTAATTTTTACTTCGTCTTGGGCTCTTTAAACCGTCAAACCAATGCTGTTATTCCAAACATAAAGTTACTAATATTTGATTTAGCTTGAGTGTTTTAACTAATAGCTACTCAGTGCTAACACCAATTCTAGTATTAGACTTGTAATTAATAACTTGGCCCGCCACCTAACTTGATTCAGCATCTAAACAACAGTAAAATCCTGTAACTTCAATTCATATGTGAATAAAATGTTCCTCTTATAATGATGCAAACCGGCGATATGATGTCCGTTTAGATGCAAGATCGATACCTAAATAAACAACTTGTTCGTGTGACATATTTGAAATGACTGAAAAACAATGATCGTAATTAATTTCATATAAAGCTCGTATGAATCTCATTCAAAGCTAATTGAATTCCTGTTTCTCGTACTTTGCTTTCATCTGAAGCTATATGTCCACTTTTAATCATTTCATAAACTTCAAGTCATTGTAATTAGTATGCAATTTCCAATTTTTTCTATATCAGTTGAAAATATTAACATACGAAAATTCCTATGATGTAACTAATTAATGAACTTGATGACTTAAATTGGATTTAAGGTTGTTTATAAAGTTCGCGGCTCGTGATTCGTTTGAAGCGTTCTCGAAGCTTGCTTGAAAGTGACTCGCTTGTAAAGAGTCGGGCCAACTCGGCTTGGTTTGTAAACTAACCAATCTCAAGTCAAGGTCAGGTCAGCTCGTGGCTGCTTGTTAGCTAATTGCTCGTTGACTCGTATAAATTAAAGTGTAATTTATTATTTATGTAAGAGTAAATTACTATTTTGGTCCTAGTGTTTTGATTATTTTAATCATTTGAGTCCAAAAACTATTTTTCTAACAAATCAAGCCCATGGTTTGTATTCTATAACTCTTTCAGTTAAATACACTAACAGAGTTAGATTTTTCAGTTAGTTTCTAATAAAATGACTAAAATACCCTTGAACTGAAATGGTTATTTTTAATAACCTCAGGTACCAAAAACATAATTTACTCTCTCACAAAACATATATATATATATATATATATATATATATATATATATATATATATACATGAAATGTTTTTATTTTTATTTTTCAAAAGTTTTTAAACTTTTAATTTTAAATCGCTCGGTTTTAAACATCGTATTTAAACCATTCATTTTATCTAACGGAAAACTTAAAAGCGTTTGGCTTATTATACTTCTTATTCAAACTGTTAAGCTTAGTTAGAAATCCTTTTAATCTATTTATTTTAATTAAACCGCAAAGTCTTTTTAATTATTATTTTATTTAAACGTTTTTTTTATTCATTCAATTCTATTAAACTTTTTTTTTAAATTTTTTGTATTTATACATATTTTTAATTTTTCGGCTCGTTTAAACGTAATTTTATCTCGTTTTTCTATTTGAACGTCTTTTTACTATTCGTTTATTAAAAAGCTTTCTTTTTAAACCAACCTTTTAAAACTATTTAACTAATATTTGTGTGTATATGTATAAAAGATTTTTATTTTTAGAGTAAATTACCATTTGTATCCTTGACGTTTTTCTATTTTAACCGGTTGCATCCCTATAGTTTCAAAATTGCCATCTGCCCCCTGATGTTCTATGTTATCTTTATTTGAGTGATTGTCGTTTTATTTTTATTTCAATTTGAGTCAAGATAACTAACACTGTTAGTTTTTTTGTTAAAGTTATTGTTGAAAAGACTAAACTACCCTTAAAATTAAATAAATAAAAAAACTTGTGGGACCCATTTATCAACATCTTCTTCTTCATTAACAACACACCCATCACCACCACCACAATCTCATCACCATATCCACAGCCTTCAACACCACTTCCACAAGCCTCATCACCACCTCGACAGTCACTCATCACCACCTCCACATCCCCCATCACCACCACCACAACCACATGGTCGCCGCTACAAAAGCCCTTATCACCACAACCACCCCGTGGCCTCGACAAACAACCCCTTGAAAACGAACAGCTCCATCCGCCGAGTGTTGGCGAGAGGTGTAGAGTTTCGATAGGAGAGAGTAGCTCTTTGAGGGGATCGGGTTTGTGGATGAATAATATTGAGGTGGAGGTGGAGGTGGAGGGGGAGGGGGAAAGGGATGCGGGAGTGTCGATCCCTAGTAGCAGTGGGTATGCTGGTGAGAGGGGTAGTAGTGGTAGTGTGACTAGTGCTTCTGGAACTGATGCTATTCGGGAAGTTAGGGATAATGGTTCTTCTGTGGGTGATGATGGTGTGAATTTGGTGGTTAGTGGGTGGTGGTGTTGGTGGGTGGTGGTGGATGTAGAGAAAAAAGGAAGAAGAAGCTTTGGGTGGTGGTATCGACGGGTGGTGGGTGGTGGTGTCGATAGGTAGTGGTGGATGTAGTGAGGAGAAGAAGAAGAGGAAGATGTGGGTGGTGGTAGCGTTTGCAGGTTGATGGTGGAAGAAGAAGAAGATGTAGGTGGTCTCATAAATTTTTTATTTTTATTTTTAATTCTTAGGGGCATTTTAGTTATTTTATAAAAGAACTAACGGAAAAACTAACGTTGTTAGAGTTTTGGATACAAATGGATACAAAAACGAAACGTTAGGGGGTCATTAGCAGTTTTGAAACCGCAGGGATGTAAGTGGTTAAAATGAATAAATCTCAGGGATGCAAATTGTAGTTTACTATTATTTTTATTTTTTAAAGTTTTAAAAATATTTTTTTAAACCGTTTGGATTTTAAATCGATAATTTAATTACTAAAAAACGTTTTTAAGTGTTTTTAAACCATTTGGTTTTCTAAACATCATTTATTAAACAATGGGTCTTTAAAAATAATTTTTAAAAGGCTGGTTTTTTAAATAATTTTTAAAATCATTCATCTTCAAACCGTTCGGCTTTAAAATCTTTCGACTTTTTAAACGTATTTTTTATAATCGTTCGGCTTTTTAAATTTAATCTTTAATTGTTCGTCTTACTTAAATGTCTTTTAAAATCTTTTCGTTTTTTAAATGTTTTATTTAAATGCCTTTTTAAACCGTTCAACTAATTAAACTTTTTTCTAAATTTGTTTGTCTTATTTAAACATCTTTTTTAAATCGATTGGTTATTCAAACGCAATGATTGACTTAAAAAGTTTAAATAAACTAAACACAGATAATTTTAATTTAGTAAAAGCCCTAATTGTAATAATCAAAACTCAAGTTAATCCTTAAAATAATACAAATGACATAAATTTAGAAATCACTTTCAAGTCAACTTGAATAAAAGATGACAAAAAATCAAAAAGAGAAGAAATATGTTTTAATAAAATATATTGTTTAAAAAGAAAGCTTTTTAATAAACGAATAGTAAAAAGTCATTCAAATAAAAGAACGGGATAAAATTACGTTTAAATGAATCGAATAATTTAAAATATGTATAAATACAAAAAAATTTAAAAAAAAAAGCTTAATAGAATTGAACGACTAAAAAAAGTCATTTAAATAAAATAACAGTTAAAAAGACTTTGCGGTTTAAATAAAACAAATAGACTAAAAAGACATTAAGTAAGCTTAACAGTATAAATAAGAAGTATAATAAGCCAAACGGTTTTAAATTTTCCGTTAGATAAGATGAATGGTTTAAATACGACGTTTAAAACCGAGCGATTTAAAATTAAAATTAAAAACTTTGAAAAATAAAAATAAAATCATTTCGTGCATATATATATATATATAATATATATAATGTATAATATATATATATATATAATATGTTTGTGTGAGATAGTAAATAACGTTTTGATCCCTGATGTTATTAAAAATAATCATGTCAGTCCAATGGTATTTTGTCATTTTATTAGAAAGTAACTAAAAAATCTAATTTGTTAGTGTATTGGATTGAAAGATTTATAGAATACAAACCATAGGTCTTGATTTGTTAGAAAATTCGTTTTTGGATTCAAATGGTTAAAATGACCAAATCACAGGAACCAAAATAGTAATTTACTCTTTATATAAATTATAAACTAAAATTATGACATGTCATTTAAATTGATAATATACTTGTCATTTTAAAGTTTTCTAATAAAAAACTAACTATAGAAATATAAAAACTATCATAGTCCTCCAGATAGAAATCTTCTATCATTTTTTCAGTAAATTAAGATAAAAAATATAAAAAAAATATTATTTTTTGATTATATATATAACTTGTGTAAAAATAATTAAAAAGGTTTTTAAAAAAGTTAAACGAATTGGATTGCAAGCCGCGGGATTGATTTGGCTGGTTTATAAACGAGTTAAGCCATCTACCATAATTAAATAAATCAGGATGGGTTTAATATGTCAAGTGAATTAAAATATTGTTTAAACCTCTTGGGCCAAACCAACCAATATCAAACAGGTGCATTTAGGTTTAGGGGTTGGCCCTCTATAAGTGGTGGACTCCTTTTGTTACACAAAGACAACTTCTCCTGCCTTCAAAGACAACTTCTACTAAGCAATTCCTTCCTTATTTCTCAACTCAAATCTCTTATATTTACTTACATGCTTATATATGACAGAATTGATTATCTCAAACCCTCATCATGTTAATAAGTTTGTTTAATGTAAAGCTCTATGAAGAAGGTGAACTAACCCATCAATATCATCTTCAACTTTGAATACATAAGTTTTTTGAAATTCAAGTAGACACGAATAATTTATCATATAAATAAATTTAAATAAATATGATATCTTTGTCAATCAGTTTCACAAATAGTGTTATGTACTTCTATCTATGCTACGTCTAATATACTCGTTAATTTAGAAATATAGTCTTAGTCTTGTACCATGATCTACGAGATTGTTTAAGGTCAAAAGTGCTTTATTAATCTTATAACAATCAAAATATGAAAATACATATAAAAAATGAAGTGCTTAGCCTACCCTCTGTTTTCTTTGTTTTCTTAGCGTGTTGAAGGTCCTTAAAACCAGGAGCATGACATGCATACAATATTTTGTAACTTGACTTTTTAGAAGACACTTTTACTAGCAATTTGACAAACTTTGATATATTTAGATGCCGCGAATGCCATAATAATCCTACCTTCTAACCTTATAACATGTGTTGATGTGCAAATGTCTTTTCGTAATTCATGCCTTCTTCTTGGTAGTAGTCTTTTGCTACCAAACTAGGCTTGTTTCTCTGATCCAATCTCATTTCTCTTATTTCTATATTCTATACACCCATCTAGTACCAACAAGGATATTTAATGATGAGAGCTCACGTAGAGTCTAAACTTTTTTCTTTCAAATTGCAAGAGCTATTCAGACATAGCATTTATCTAGTTGTCATTTAATGTTTCCTTTGTTTATTATCTATACTATTATATAATACATATTATAAGTATAAGATGGTAATTTCATTTAAAGTGTAAGATAACTATATAATATTTTAAGTATATAATACAAGTATTTAATACAGATTATTAATATATTATTTAATAATATGATATTATTAGTTCACTTCATTAAATTTTTTTATTATAATAATATAAATTGACATTTAAATTAATCTTACTAACTATATTTTTATAACTAAATACTATTTAAATTAAATATTATTTTATTTAAATACTTATGTCTATACTACTATATAATACATCTCTTTGGATAGAGACGTAAATTTACCAAGCATACAAGTTTTGAAGCAACATGTACAAAGGAGTGCAAGACATTTAAGATGGGTAGAATAGGAAATTGATTAAGATTTTAAGACACTTTAGGGGCAATATGGTAAATTTATCCATTAAATTTTATATATCTAGACATTTTTGCCCTTGTCACTTTCATGTATTTAATAAACATTATTAATACATTATTTAATAATATTATATTATTTAATTCACTTAATTAAATTTTATTTTATTTATGATACTATAAATTGATATTTAAATTTATATTTACTAATTATATTTTTATAACTAAATACTATTTAAATTAAGTGTAACACTCCGTGTTTCCAGGGTCAAATCTAATAGTTAAAATAAAAGAAATATGAACTTTATATTTTGTATATTGTTAAACGAGTAAGTAATGAGTGAAATTACTATTTTAAATTTAAAGTTTTAGACGAGTTTTAGTGTCTTAAGAGACCGTTTAAATATATATAAATATAATAATATATTATATTTAAACGTGCTCCGTTTTTATCGAAACTTAGGTGGACTTGTAGAGAAAAATAAGCTCGTCCCAACGAAATATTTGAAATTTTATAGACCCTTATATTTTAAAAGTTATAAGAGAAAAACGAAAAGCAGCTAAATTAATTATAATAATATAATAATAATATTATTAAAAAAAATCTTATGCAGAAGAATCGAAGAAAGAAAACAACCAAGCAATCAGCTAAACCTCATCCCACATCGCCTGTATGAATAATTCACTTGCATGCTTGTTTTCTTATAAATAGAAGCCTTAGGATTAAATTTAAAGTATAAGTTTTCTTGAAACGCTCTAATATAAAGAGAATCCTGAGTAATCGATACTCCATTGGGTATTATTGTTAGTCGTTTTTAAAGCTCGGGTAGGAGCGCGAGTAGGGAGACTCTACATCAGATTGCCGTAGATAGTTTTAAGGTATGTTCTCGTTTAAGTTTATATCTAGTTAATTATTATTTATTTTAGATTGTTATTATTATTAGGAGTAGTTTTAGTATTATTATTTTTAGGCGTTAGGGTTATTGTTAGGGGTGGGTATTGGGTAGCCTAGCCTTAGTTAGGCATGGACTGGTCACCCATGCTTAAACAAGGTAGCGTAAACCAATATCCAACCATTACAATAACTAGTTAGTTGTGCCATTATCTAACTTAGGATTACTTCAACTATATCAGGACCTAGAGATATTAGCAGATTGTACTAAGAAAGGTTATCAACTGTTGGGCAACTGCTAAACAGGTGAGTTCCTCTGAACTGTTTTCTAAAACGGGATGTGATGTTTAGATAACTGGTAATAATTGAAGAATTGTCTATCAATAGCATCTGTGATATGTGGCAATGCTTGATAGCCTATGAGGAAATAAAGGTCTTAGAGCGCTACTAAAGATTTGGATCACTAGTATAGTTAAACTGATGTAATGGTATTATCTAGTATGCCAGATGTACAGTATGCTATAATGTTAATCAAAGTTAGACTTCCGCTGTGAATTTAGATTACTATGTGTTCTGTATATCTGATGCGTAACGCTCCTCAGGGTGTGCCCTAGGAGTCGGGCGTTACATTAAGTATTATTTTATTTAAATACTTAAATATATAACTTATATATATCTTCACATTTATAATAACTATAATATTAATATTTTCTAGGGGCATAGTGCGAGTTTAATAATTTTAATATTTATCCATATCTTTTATGATAAAAGTAAAAGGATGATAGAATGATAATTTTATATATGGATTAAGACACCCACATGAAAAGTCATGTTTAAATTTCAAAAAATTAACGATTTTATTCCATTTATACCCTTACAATAAAGTATAATATGACACCCTATATAAATCCTACATTGGCCGTGGATAGAAGAGATGTCTGGTTCATAAGGAATGCCCTGCCTCTAATATCACGGACGCGTTTTGTGCATATTGGCTGTGGATGAGAGGAGAACTCCACAGTTGAGCGTGCTCAGGTGACAGTAATCCAGGGATGGGTGACCTCCCTGGAAAGTTTTCACCCGGGCAAGCAAAAACAAATCCGTGAGCTCCTCGTGAGCAAAGCGGACAATATTGTTGGTACAAGGATTTTGGTGTTACATATAATATTTGATGCTTATAATACAAATGCTAAAGCATATACACGTGGAAAAACAAAACCGTCATTTACTTTCAATGTCGTTCATTCATTGCGTTTGAACACTAATCCCTCTCCCCCTTTCCTTTGCCGGTTGTTAACAGCTCAATAACAATCAAGATGGTAATTTATGATGACAATTTATTCATTAACTTTCTCTGGTCTATGCTAATCATCACCAAAAGTTGCATTCTGATCATAAAACTCTAACCTACATTCATAAAATGAACCCTCCCCCCTTAAAATCTAGGTAATAAGTGATTTCCAAACAAAATACCACTCATGTTTTCACTAATCTTGTTGGGATAATATAGTTGTCTTAAAGACTTTTGTAACATACGTAATTGTTTACTTTCATTCAATTTTTTCAATAATTATATTTTGATTTTTTAATTTACGTCATAACACACCAAGCTGATACTAACTAAAGTCGAATTTCCAAAAAAATCACGCAACACTCGTACCGCCGCAACGCGCAAATATTTCCACCAGTGAGATATAATACAAGAATACAAACATTCATAGTAATGACACTCGTTCTAACATATTTGGGTAGGCCATCGATTACACTTCTATTTAGAAGATGCAGTTGAATCTACTAAACCAAAGTTACAGTCTTATTAGTCATGTATGGTCAAAAAGTTTAATGGTTTTGTTAATTACGGTTGCAAATCTATCGATTACAATAAACAAAGGTTTTAAAGTGGCGTGTGTTATCATTTTAGAGCCTTTGCAAATTTCTTTTTCTACCTAAATATTTTTCAATTACCCAATATAATTTATTTTTTTTTAAATTTTAAATTGATTAAATACCATTTAAGCGTTTTCATATTCATTATGATTTTAAATTCTAAACATTAACTGTATGTAACTTTTGATTGACCGATATTCATTATAATTTAAAGTTTAGACATGTTAAGTTTTATTTTTTTAAAATATTATGAATTGTTACTATACAAGTATTTTTTATTTATATTAAAACAATACCATATGTCACACACATATATAAAAACATATTATCTATACTACTTAGTAAAAAATAATTCTAAGAGACACGTGTCATATTCTAGAGCCAATCCATTAACTTTTTCGCTTAATCATTCTGGCCCATTATATTAGGCAATTAAATTATTTATTTTAAGGAACAGTTACTATTTAAAGTCTTACTTACGTGCGAAGTGTACGAAGTCATCAGGGCGTGACACGTGTTTTTTGACGGAGGGGTAATTACGTCCGTGTCATAATTACGCATATAATATACATAATTACGCAAGTTATATTTATTATTACGCATGTAATATTTATTATTACGCAAATTAAAATTACTCACATTAAAAAAATAATTACACATGCTATATTTATAATTACGAAAGTTATATAATAATTACACAAGTTATGTTCATAATTATGCAGTTAATAATCACGCAAGTTATACGCATAACATATAGACTTTTTAAAAAAAATGTTGATTTTTTTTTAAAAAATATAACAATACTATACTCAAATTAAAAAGAAGAAAATGCATGAGTTTATGATGTAATTTTTAAAAAAAATAAATGTCGTATAAAAAGTTATACGCGTTAAAAAAACTGGGGGAATATGAATAAAGTCAAGAATTGTGTGCTATTTCCGAATCTAACCCTATAATCATCCTTCTATGCGTGATAATTTCATCTTTAATCTGAATCGTTCATCTCTTAAATCAATAGTTAGATTTACTTCGCACACTTTATACGATTTTTTAACTTTGCTTAGTAAACTTTCTCATTTCTTATATTTTAATATGTTAATAAATTTATTTTCTGTTGTTATTTAATATTTAATTAATTTTAAATGGTAACTTTATAATGTGAGAGGGACCATTGTAGCTAATAGTATAATGATTCCTGCGTGTGGTGCACGTTTCTTATGCATTAGCGTACAATAATTGCTTATCGCCACCTATGACGACGTCGCCTGTACTCTGTGCCTCGGAATGACAAAAAGGCAGAAATCACGAAAATGATGGCGGTGTTTCAAGTTTAGACGTCTGTGATGTATTTTCCGATTGTCGCATGATGGAATTGGTGGTGTTCCACGTAGCGATATACACAAGATGAAATTGGCTTAAAGCCCAAACAAGAGTTGACTATAGGGATTAAAAAGGGAAGATGGAGGGGGACTACAGAATTTTTCAAAAGGAGGCTACGGAAGATAGCAGGAGTGTGGGCTGCTGGTGATGTCCGCATCAAAATCATAATTACTTGAATGTAATAATGTAATGTTAGTCATAAAATTGTGTTTAATTTGAGATTTATCTATTCTAAACCTAAACTTTTATTGTTTGATAATCTTTTATTGTTTATGTATTTGTTATTTTAATTGATTAAGATAGTTTTGTTAATTAGTCTAATTCATTACTCATCAAATTATTAATCTTTGCACTATTAATCATTGATGATTGATTATAGTATTGTCAAAATTGATGTTTATAAATGATATAATTAGGTTTTGGTTTTATTTACTTTTACTATCTAATTTACATAACTTGTTATCTAATTGGTAATCACGTTTCAATAGGAATAACAAACTAATCATGTCTATGTGATTTTTAAATTGTTAGAACCTAAGTGACACAATGACTTCACAAATCTGAAACCCGGGGGTGATCATCATTTAGTTATGTTTTTAAGCAATTGTTTAGTCTAATTAATCTCGTCTACATGCATTTTACATTAAAAAAAAACAATAGTTCAGTTTTACATAATAAGTTAGTTAAATAATTAAACAAATCATTTCATACATGCTCCCCATGAATACGATACCTGCTTACTCTAGTCACCTACGTTAATTAGCATTTTGCATGACCCCAACGACAAATCATTAAAATGCCGCCATTATCGAGGAGCTAGTGTGCTTAGTGTTATTTGATTTGATTGGTCTGTTGATACGAGTGTGTTGGAATAGTGTTTTAAGTGTCTAAACGTTAAATTATAATTATTCGTTTTTATGCATGTGATTAAATTGAATAGGTTAACTATGAGTTGGAAGTGATTTTGTAGGTAAACACGCAAGTTGAAAGCTTACATGGTGAAACAAGTCATTGGAGGTGTCAAGAAAGAAGGATTTAAAGTGCAGCAGAAAGGCTTCCATCGTAGCCTACTGTAGCCACCGTAGGCTACGCCAGCTCAAGAAAAAAATCAGCAGAATGTACCCCACGTAGGCTACGCCAGGGCCTCCGTGAAACACCTATAAAACCGCGTTTTTGTTAGGTTTCACCCACCACTTGCCCCCTATTCGACCTAGAACGTTTAGAGACGAATTTTGGGAGTTCTTAGATCATTTTTTCACCATTCCAACTCTCAAAAACAAGATACAATCATCCGGAATGCAAATCAACAACGGTTTTGAAGATCATTCAAGAACGATGAGCGGCTAATCTTCTCGTGATCTACTTCGGGTATTAGGTTTTGTGTGATTAGTTTTTGTTTATGTTTAACTTTGTTGGGATTAAACTTTAGAACCTGTTAAGTTCTTTCATAAGTTTAACTTGTGTTTTGGTTATTTAAACAATGATTTTGGTAAACTTTGATTTGAATATCATCTAATGTTCCGGAAATTATATGATTGCAAATTTTGGTTTCTAATTAAATCGGCATTGGTGTTAAGACCTATTAAGTCTTGATTATCGATATCACTTAATCATTACACGCATAGAATCCCCGTTAAGGATTTTCCACCAAGTTGGACTAAACAATTACCGAAAACCAACCTTGATCCCGGGGTGGAGTACTATTTCTCATAATTGTCTTCTTAACTAATTTTTATTATTGCAATTTGTTTTCCTAGTTCACTTGTTAATTATTTCAAAATCCAATTTTCACAGCTGATGTGTGTGCGTGGAATGAGATTTTAAGTGTTTAAACGTTAAATATTACGTATGATTATTCGTTTATATGCATGTGATTGAGTTAAATAGGTTGACTATGAGTTGAAAGTGATTTTGTAGGAAAAACAAGGAATTTGGAAGCTTACATGATAAAACAAGTCATTGGAGGGGTCAAGAAACGAAGTTTCAAAGTGCAGCAGAAAGGCTTCCACCGTAGCCTACTGTAGCCACCGTAGGCTACGCCAGCTCAAGTAAAAAATCAGCAGAATACACCCCACCGTAGGCTACGCTGTCTGGCGTAGCCTACGCCAGGACCCTTTTTAAAAACCCTTAAATACGCGTTTTATTTAGGTTTTAGCCACCACTTGATTCCCATTCGACCTAGAACGTTTAGAGACGTATTTTGGAAGTTCTGGGATCAATTATTCACCATTCCAACTCTCAAAAACAAGATTCAATCATCCGGAATGCAAATCAACAACGGTTTTGAAGATCATTCAAGAACAATGAGCGGCTAATCCTCTCGTGATCGACTTCGGGTATTAGGTTTTGTGTGATTAGGTTTTTGTTTTTGTTTAACTTTGTTGGGATTAAACTTTAGAACCTGTTAAGTTCTTTTATGAGTTTAACTTGTGTTTTGATTATTTAAACAACGACGTTGGTAAACTTTTATTTGAATATCATTTAATCTTCCGGAAATTATATGATTGCAAGTTTTGGTTTCTAATTGAATTGGTATTGTGTATCAAGACCCATTAAGTCCTGATTATCGATATCACTTAATCATAGCACGTATAGAATCCCTATTAAGGATTTTCCTTAAAGTTAAACTAAACAATTGCTGAAAACCAAACCTAGAACCGAAGTGGATTACTTTCTCTTATAATCGTTTCTCAATCAAGTTTGATTCTTTCCAAGTTGTTTTCTTAGTTTATTTATTAATTATTCCAAAAATCCAATTTTCACAACCAAGAGGCAATAGTTAAGTAATTTGTTAATTTAATTAATCATTATTTTCTAAATCAAGTACAATAACCGACCACTAATTCCACGAGGATCGACAACCCTACTTACCCTAACTAGTTTAAGGTGAATAGGAACACACATTTTAACATCTTATTGATTGATACTTCGACATCGATCAACAGCCAAGAGGCAATAGTATAAATAGTTCAACAATTTAGTTTTAGTTAAGTAACTTAATTAAATAATCAAACGAATCGTGTAACACTAACCACATGCTCTCCGTGGATACGATACCTGACTTACCCTAGCTACCTAGGTTGATTAGGTTTTTGCATGACCCCAACGACAGGTCATCATGACTCTACTTAGACGTGAGCAATTTAAATACACAGAGTTAAATTTTTCGGATGAAAGTGATAATTTTTTAAAACTTTATGGAGCTAGTTGCAAAAAAAATATATTTTGATTGCATGCAACAAATATGACTAAACCATAAGAAGGAAAACAACAATTTAATTTTTAACCTAGGTTAATAAATACGAAAAAAACGGAAAAAAGCTTAGTCTTTAATGACATATGGTTATTTGGATAATAATTTGTTTTATTTTGATGCGTTTCTAAAAACACCTTTGGTATTTAAAATAAATCCTTCAACTAATATCACAACCCCAAGGTGCAAAAAACCTCTTACCTTCCCTGTGGTGTAGAAAGAACCTCTCACCTACCATTCCCCAACGTGATACAAAGCGCCTCTTACCTACTTTTGACCTTTATTTCTTTCACCTATATGCTCCAACATATATAAATACCATCTAATGTTCTAAACGCTCCGTCCATCTCCCATATTACAACCTCTAACCTACTAGTTCAGTTCAAGTAGTCAAAGAATTTGCAAGCTGTTGTCCTCTTTGCATTGACATAGAGGAGAGAAGTTGAGCTTGTCGGTGCTCTTTACAATAGTAATCTTTCTATACGTGATTACCTACTAAAAGATGTATGGATTTTTATCCCCCAATAAGAAGCTATCCAGACATTGAATATCATATGTTTGGCAAAAAAGTGAAAATAATAGTACCACTCACTATGAACGTATATAGAGCTCTATTTAGTTGCGACATGTTTCTTGATCTTAGAAGGCGATAATCAAAGCAACTTATTACTTGAAACGGACTTTAATTTTTATGGGATTTATGTAAGTGGCAAGAAAAGTTTTCCTATTATCATTGTTGCAAACGTACTCCCCATATTTTGGTTGAATAATAGGAGCACTGTTTCGGGTATATATAAGTAAGTTGGTATCCTAACTTCTGGATCATCTTAGGCTCTATCATGTGGGTTGGTGAATTTTTATGATTTCAGGTTTTTGGAACGGGTTAATTATTCATAGATCAGAACTGGACGCCTTTAGCTACTACTTTGTATCCTTTCTAGTACTACGGTGATCACCATGGTTTTCCTACTTTCTCTACATGAGGAATCAACATGAGTTCTCAAAGGTACTAGCAAACATCTTTCTTGTACAATTGTCCCCTCCTCCTTATATAGTTTCTGTATGGAGGTGTTCAAAGAAGAATTTTATACAATATAAATTCAAAACGCATGTGTTGCTACCGTGTTTTGTCTATATATAATTACTTACTCGTTAATGGCACTTGTTGGTTACCTCATGTGTGGTTTAAAGTTAGATTCACACATTACTTTAAACCTTCCTACTGATGTAAGGGGTTTAGAATGATGTTTATCATGGTTAAATGGCTAACTTTAAGGTATCTAATGTGCTTAATTATAAGAGATCGTGTTGAATAAGTTAACTACGATGATTTGGTGTTTTATAGGTAAAACACAATCATTTGATGTGTTTTGAAGAATGCACATGGAAGCTAAATGAAGATCATGATAGATGAGATGATAGAGAATTCAATTACGAGAACGTGGCCGCAAACAGGGAGGAAAACGGAATCCGAACGAAGAAGTTATGAAGAAAACAAGAATCAGAAAAAGCTCCCTAGCGTAACCTACGGTGGAAACAGGTCATACGGTATAAGCCTCTGGAGTAACTTACGGTGAAAACATGACCTACGGTTTATCAGTTAAAAAATTGAGCAGAAAGCCTCTAGCGTAACCTACGGTGTTCAAGTGACCTACGGTACGTGATGTGCTGAAATCACTTATAAGACGGAAAAATTAGGTTTTCAGGGCTAGCTTTCGTTCCAAGCCGTCCCCAAGCCCTAGGAACGACCCCAAGTGATCCAAAAGGCTCCCGGAGGTGATTTCAAGTATCAAGATCTTGTTTTTATCATTCGGTTTGAATCTTTAACGTTAGATACAATGTTTGCATTCGATTTTGATTCGTTTTTCGTTTCCATGTCTGGCTAAGCCACCCGTGATCTTCTCCGGGTGTTAGGGTTTATACTATGACTTGTTCTTGATGGTTTTGGTTGAGTTAATGTTTGAACACGGTAATTTAAGCCGAGTAACATTATTTATTGTTTAGAGATTCTAAAACGTGTGTTACTTTCAATTCAATTGTTCCTGTTTGATTGTTTTAGATTTCTTTTCATCTGGAAACATCAATTTTGGATGGGGTTGGGTAATACAAACGTAGGATATGATTCGAGTAGTTCATTAACAACAGTCTCATTCAATCTATTGTCTTTAACCAAATCAACCTGGTTATATCTATGTGACCACTTTTAACTATCAAAGCAAGTCTAAGTTATAAACCTAAACCTGGAGAGGATTACTCTTTCCCATCATTGTTTACAATTAATTTCACTTTTCAACTTCAACTACTTTTTGCAATTTAGTTAATTTACAAGTATTTTCAATAAAGCTTTCAACTTTACGAATTGAACCACACTTTCCACATATTCCCTGTGGATCGACCCGACTTACCCTAGCTATCTTAGGTGAAGTTTGGACCGTTATAAATTGTTTTTGATTAGGCCTGACAACCCGCATCAAAATGGCGCCGTTGCCGGGGAATTAGTGCGCAAAGTGTTTGTTTGATTTTTAGTTTCTTTTGCTTATTTTATTTATTCTCTTTTCTTTGTTACGCTAGGTGTGCTTGTGTGTGCAGGTGACAGCTCCGTGCATGCATACCCGGTACGCAAGGAACAAATCTCCGTTAGTGTTTGATCCCGAAATTGAGAAGACCGCTCGAAGAAATCGAGCACAATCCAGAACAAAAACTCAATCAACAAGTGTAGTCAAAGAGTGTAAGATGGAAAACTCACCACCACCATTTAACCAAAATCCACCTAATGACCAACCGCCAAATCCACCACAAAACCAACCACCATCAAACCAACCCAATGACCCATTATCATATCCGAATTTACAACCACAAAACAACCCACAAAGACAAAATCCACTCGCTAAAAACCAGCCACCTCAGAGACAAAATCCCTACCCTCAACCAAGACAGAACCCCTACCAACAAGAACATCCTAGACAGAATCCGAGACAGCAAAGGGGGTTTAACAGGTTCGAAGATGAAGAAGAGAGATTTGAGAGGTTGAGTATCCATACTTGGGATGATGAGATGGATGGACAGGATGATGGCTATGAAAATGAATATGATGATGAGGAGATTCAATACAATGAACCCAATAACAACCAAGGCCGATACAGACAGAATGAACCACCAAGGCAGCAAAGGCAGAATCAAGGCCGAGGTCAAGGTAGAAGGCAAGAATTTCCTCGGGTGAATCGAAATCCCGGGCTTCAACCTTACCAAGCTATCATTCAAGGGGTTGACAGCCATTTTCGTCCCACCATAGCTGGAGCGGCATCACCCATAGTTAGACCACAAGTTAGAGGGAGGTCATTCGAGATTAGATCTAACAGTCTGACTATTCTCCCAGAATTTCATGGGTTGTCTAAGGAAGAACCTTATTTACATCTGAATGAGTTTAGTGCCATCTGCGAGACCATTGGGGCACAAGGCTTTACACCAGAGGAAGTGATGTTGGTCTTATTCCAATTTACATTGAAAGGAAATGCGAAAAAGTGGTTCCACTCACTACCTGCAGCTAGCATTTATACCTGGGAACAAATGCAGCAAGCCTTTTTAGAGGAGTATTATACCCCGCAGAAGACTAGTGAGGCAAGAACCGCCATTCGGACATTCAGTCAACAACAAGACGAGCCATTTCATGAGGCTTGGACAAGGTTCAAGGAGTTGTTAAGAACCTGTCCACATCACGACATTCCCCAATGGGAACTGATTTCCTCTTTTTATGATGGGTTATCTGCTGAAGATGTGCGAGATGTAAACTCAACAAGTGCAGGAACGTTCATGACAAATACTGAAGATGATGACTGGGAGTTACTAGAACGGATGAGTACACATTCAAAAAGACAAGCTCAGTCTCGTAGGAAATCGAGGAATGCAGTTGATGATTCGGATAGGAGGGCTTCAAGGTTGGGTCAGTCGGCAGGTAAGGCTGCAGTGAAGGCCACAAGCTCTTTTATTATATGCCAGGGATGTGGTGAAGCTGGACATACTGCTAGAGATTGTCTAGAGTTTGATGAGGGGTTGGAAGAGGTGAGTTATGTACAGGGTGATAGGCGGCCATACAACAACACCAACAACAATACCTATCATCCCGGTTTAAAGAATCACCCAAATTTGAGGTATGGTAATCCTGACAATCAGTTGAACCCAAATTTTCAAGGTAATTCACATCCACAATACCAGAACAGATCAATGGATCAAGGTGGTCAGTTCAATCAGGGAAGCTATAACAGGGGTGGTCAGAGGAACTACCAGAATAACCAAGACCATGGTGGGCCAGGAGGAAATGCAGAGCCAACAAACAAGGAACTTCTAGAGTTTATGAAAGAGATGAAGAAATCTAATGAGATTCGAGACAAGAGTCACGAGGCTTTGACCAAGCAAGTTAGTCAACTAGCAGAAGAAGTGGCAGCTCTTAGAAAAGATTCGGCCAAGCTACCAAGTGATACGACCATGAACCCACAACATCAAGGGACAAACATAAAGAACATGAGAAATGTCCACGTTAATTCAGTTAGTATTCTTCCGAATTCTATAATTTTCAATAACGACTTTACTTCTTTTTCAAAACAAGTTGCAGGTAAGGAAAATGAAGTCAATGCAGTAGAAGAGAGTGACCCAGGAGCACCCATCATTCCAATCAAAGTGGGGAAGTTCAAGATAAAAAAGGCACTCTTGGATTATGGGGCAACTGTTAGTATCTTGCCTGGTGAGTTATATGATCAATATGAGTTCGGCCCTCTACAGAAGGTTAACACCACCATGGTGTTAGCTGACTTGACCTGCAAACATCCTCGGGGGATGGTAAGAGATGTGATAATCAATTTGGGAGATTTCTACTACCCGGTGGACTTTATGGTGCTGGACTATGCACCAGTGAGAACAAACGAGCAACCAAAGGTTATTTTAGGTCGACCATTTTTGGCAACTGCCAATGCTCAAATCAACTGTCGGGATGGAACAATTGATATGACATGTAAAACCGTAAGTTATGTTTTGATGTGTTTTCCAAGTCGATCACTTATTTTATTAATGACAAACTTTTTGAGGAAGATGCGACTCACGTATGTGTTCCGTCCTACCTCTCACATGTAAGTGAGCATATAAATGTTGAGAATGGTTTTAAGTATGATAGGGCTAAGCAGGTGGACTTGAAAGAGTTTGTGGATTCAAAAGAAAATACAGAGCCAGTGATAAAGATGGAAATAAAGCATGAGAAGCCAAAATGGAAGAAAAAAGTTAGTGACCCACCTGATCCTAAAAATGCTCGAGTTAAGACAACGATGTTCGTTCCATGTTTGGATGACGTTGGGAACCCACTAGATCAACAAAAACAAATAGTTGTAGAACTCTCAAAAGGCAAGCACCACTTTCGACCACCATGAGTGGTGACAGGTATAGTCTGGCTGAAGACCTAAAACTTAGCGCTACTTGGGAGGCAACCTGAGATATTTGTAATGTTTTGTTTTTTTTATGATCTTAGTTGTTTTGAACTTTGTGGGTGTGTTCACTAAAAACCCTCACGAGACTTCACTCGTCCACTCGGGCCTACCGAGAGGTTTAAAAGGCTTGTTGCATATGCTAAATGCAACCGTGATTCCTACAAAAGTGAGTTTTATTATTTTTTAGTTTTTCTTTTGTCTTTTCAGTTTTAATTAGCGATGCAAACGTTAAAGTGTGGGGAAGCACATGGAATTTTAGAGGCATATTTGATGATATGCTCGGCCGGTTTACCTACAGTCTCCATATAACAATATTGAAGCACTATCAGATAATCTACCATCAGGTCTAAGTGAACTTTCTTTTACTTTATTTGCTATTTTGTTTTGCACTTGGGGGTATGAAACAACTATGTGATTGGGGTGGAATGATTCTATTGTTTAGGACTATGATAGTTTGTTTAATCATGTTATATTATGTGTTTCGGCATAATGGGTAAAGTGAAATGTAAATGGGGATTGTAAAATGAATCAACTCATACATTGGGGACAATGTATCCCAAGTGTGGGGATGGGGAACCATAAGTAGACACATTTTGGAGAAATGGAAATTTAGACAAAATTTAAATTTAAAAAAAAAAAAAAAAAGTTTTCTCTAAAATATTAATCTTGGGTTAAGGTTCTTAGTCATGGTTGATTCCCTAAATGTTTAAACCCGGTTGGTTTGTGGAAGTTGGAAAGGGAACGCCTAACTAAGGGTGGCAAACTTTAGGTGTAGTAAACTTGCACATGTCACGTCGGTAACCCGAACACATTGTTTTCATATGTGAGAAGCCTATTCTTTGATAGTGTTAGATATATTTGCTTGTTTGAGTGTGCAGTGATGTTCTCTAGTGGTAGAACTTGTGGGGCGCGTGCATCTTGAGACTCGAGACTGGGATTCACATCGAAGTGATTGAGGCATTAGGATCAACCGTAGAATAACCCCATAGGACCCACCGACCCTACATCTATCTCCTAGTAGCCAAGTTTGTGCCTTTTCCCTATTTATTTGTTTAACCAAAATTGTTGACTCAGTAGCCTTTTGTTTAGCCTATTCCTTTGTTTACCTGTGTGATGGAACTTGAATTAATTGGTGGTAGTTATAGTGCTAAGTTTGATCTGACTTCATGTTTGGAAGTTGTAAAAAAAAAAAAAAAAAAAAAAAAAAAAAAAAAAAAAAAAAACAAAAATAGTAAGAAAGAAAAAAAAGAAAAGAAAGGAAAATTTTGTCAAAATAGTTAAGTTTGAAAGACTGAAGTATGAGACAAGAAAAAGATTGTGCTTTTAAGTATGTGCTAATTAACTCAAGGTTCTCATCACTCTAGTCACTTATTCACCAAATACTCCTACCCGAACCTAAGCCTAACATTGCAGCCTTTGAAAAGTCCTCATGATTGGTGTGGTATCTTGTGTTAGTGGGTGGAGGGGTGATTGTTTTACAAGCCTATACTCACTAGTTTGCATTATTGTTGAGTGTTCATAAATTACCGGCACATCTTTTGCCGAGTTCAGAAATTAAACTGAGTAGAGAGTTTCATTGTGAGGGGTGTGACATGTGCAAGAGAGCCACTTAGAGTTTCAGAGTTTTAGTTAGGCAATCCAACGGGTTAGAGGTTGTGTGGTTGTAAACGGGGTCATGATTATCAAGTTTGGGAATCGGGTATGATTTTGAACCTTGGGTGATGGTTAGTATTTGTGTGTCTTATTTGAAAAAGTTTTGACCCGAATTGTTGAGTTTTCAAAAGCAACCTCACTTGAGGGCAAGCGAGAAACAAGTGTGGGGATGTGATGTAAGGGGTTTAGAATGATGTTTATCATGGTTAAATGGCTAACTTTAAGGTATCTAATGTGCTTAATTATAAAATATCGTGTTGAATAAGTTAACTACGATGATTTGGTGTTTTATAGGTAAACACAATCATTTGATGTGTTTTGAAGAATGCACATGGAAGCTAAATGAAGATCATGATAGATGAGATGATAGAGAATTCAATTACGAGAACGTGGCCGCAAACGGGGAGGAAAACGGAATCCGAACGAAGAAGTTATGAAGAAAACAAGAATCAGAAAAAGCTCCCTAGCGTAACCTACGGTGGAAACAGGTCCTACGGTATAAGCCTCTGGAGTAACTTACGGTGAAAACATGACCTACGGTTCATCAGTTAAAAAATTGAGCAGAAAGCCTCTAGCGTAACCTACGGTGTTCAAGTGACCTACGGTACGTGATGCGCTGAAATCACTTATAAGACGGAAAAATTAGGTTTTCAGGGCTAGCTTTCATTCCAAGCCGTCCCCAAGCCCTAGGAACGACCCCAAGGATCCAAAAGGCTCCCGGAGGTGATTTCAAGTATCAAGATCTTGTTTTTATCATTCGGTTTGAATCTTTAACGTTAGATACAATGTTTGCATTCGATTTTGATTCGTTTTTCGTTTCCATGTCTGGCTAAGCCACCCGTGATCTTCTCCGGGTGTTAGGGTTTATACTATGACTTGTTCTTGATGGTTTTGGTTGAGTTAATGTTTGAACACGGTAATTTAAGCCGAGTAACATTATTTATTGTTTAGAGATTCTAAAATACGTGTGTTACTTTCAATTCAATTGTTCCTGTTTGATTGTTTTAGATTTCTTTTCATCTGGAAACATCAATTTTGGATGGGTTTGGGTAATACAAACGTAGGATATGATTCGAGTAGTTCATTAACAACAGTCTCATTCAATCTATTGTCTTTAACCAAATCAACCTGGTTATGTCTATGTGACCACTTTTAACTATCAAAGCAAGTCTAAGTTATAAACCTAAACCTGGAGAGGATTACTCTTTCCCATTATTGTTTACAATCAATTTCACTTTTCAACTTCAACTACCTTTTGCAATTTAGTTAATTTACAAGTATTTTCAATAAAGCTTTCAACTTTACGAATTGAACCACACTTTCCACATATTCCCTGTGGATCGACCCGACTTACCCTAGCTATCTTAGGTGAAGTTTGGACCGTTATAAATTTTTGATTAATCATCTTACCTAACGGGTCGATCCACAGGGAATATGTGGAAAGTGTGGTTCAATTCGTAAAGTTGAAAGCTTTATTGAAAATACTTGTAAATTAACTAAATTGCAAAAGGTAGTTGAAGTTGAAAAGTGAAATTGATTGTAAACAATGATGGGAAAGAGTAATCCTCTCCAGGTTTAGGTTTATAACTTAGACTTGCTTTGATAGTTAAAAGTGGTCACATAGACATAACCAGGTTGATTTGGTTAAAGACAATAGATTGAATGAGACTGTTGTTAATGAACTACTCGAATCATATCCTACGTTTGTATTACCCAAGCCCATCCAAAATTGATGTTTCCAGATGAAAAGAAATCTAAAACAATCAAACAGGAACAATTGAATTGAAAGTAACACACGTATTTTAGAATCTCTAAACAATAAATAATGTTACTCGGCTTAAATTACCGTGTTCAAACATTAACTCAACCAAAACCATCAAGAACAAGTCATAGTATAAACCCTAACACCCGGAGAAGATCACGGGTGGCTTAGCCAGACATGGAAACGAAAAACGAATCAAAATCGAATGCAAACATTGTATCTAACGTTAAAGATTCAAACCGAATGATAAAAACAAGATCTTGATACTTGAAATCACCTCCGGGAGCCTTTTGGATCCGTTGGGGTCGTTCCTAGGGCTTGGGGACGGCTTGGAATGAAAGCTAGCCCTGAAAACCTAATTTTTCCGTCTTATAAGTGATTTCAGCACATCACGTACCGTAGGTCACTTGAACACCGTAGGTTACGCTAGAGGCATTCTGCTCAATTTTTTAACTGATGAACCGTAGGTCATGTTTTCACCGTAAGTTACTCCAGAGGCTTATACCGTAGGACCTGTTTCCACCGTAGGTTACGCTAGGGAGCTTTTTCTGATTCTTGTTTTCTTCATAACTTCTTCGTTCGGATTCCGTTTTCCTCCTCGTTTGCGGCCACGTTCTCGTAATTGAATTCTCTATCATCTCATCTATCATGATCTTCATTTAGCTTCCATGTGCATTCTTCAAAACACATCAAATGATTGTGTTTTACCTATAAAACACCAAATCATCGTAGTTAACTTATTCAACACGATCTCTTATAATTAAGCACATTAGATACCTTAAAGTTAGCCATTTAACCATGATAAACATCATTCTAAACCCCTTACATCACCTACCAACATAATGAGCTCAATATGCCACATCCTTGTGAACCTGATAGCTAAATATGCACTAATGGAGACTCCAGTTACAGACGCCATTGAAGAATGACTTTCATCTTTTTACATATTGTTTAGCTTCTTGGGTAAACAAAAAATGTAATAACCACAACGGTGGTTGTAACACTGACGCTCCCTTTCTTTGGGTATTTTGAGGTCACTTGTGGGATGGTCTTTATATGTCCCATCATTGATGATTCTTGTGCTACTTGAAGACTTCAAGCACATGGAGAAGATCATATTGGATCAGATTTAAACAAAATAAAAACTTAATTATTAAACAAAGTCCATTTCTAGTCATTTATGGGATTAGATTTAAACAAAATAAAAAGTTACTAAATAAATCCAAGTATCTCTCATACAATCCATTTTATTATTCTAATGATTTAAATAATAATTTCCATCCATAAATTGGTACATCTTGGAGATGTTCTTCCTGTTTTGCTCTTTAATCCTTGTACAGTTGTACCTCTTTGAAAATTTATTTTTTTGATGCCACCATACAAGTTTTTTATTTTCTGATGAACTACTTCACTCCTTGTAAGGAAGCATCACCAGAGTTTGATAAAGAATGGAATGCATAACGCACACCCTATCTAAAACTAAATTATAACTAGAAGTAGTATTCCGATCATTTAATCAACTAATATCGTCCTCCAGCTTCACCACATGATGATTCATAGCTTATATATTCCTTGCTATATCTGCCAACGAGGTGTAAGTACCCACGATTGCAACCAGAATCCCGATGAACACAATGAGTCCAATAAGCACCAACTCAAGCCCAAATCTTCTGTAAGTTCCTGAAATCTTCAAGTAACACAAGGATGGCAATATGATCAATGTGGTGACACTTAAAAATGCTCCCACGAGTGACATCAAATACCCAAAGAAAGGGAGTGCCAAGGCCACAACTACTGTGCTTATTACTAGTGTTGTTCTAATAATGAGGCTTAAGTTTCTAGTATTGTAAACAGATAGGAATCTTTCTTCAATTGTGTGAACAATTGGTGTCACCATTAGTGCATATTTAGTATTGGGTTCACCACTGTGGTGATTATAGCTACTCTTGAGCTTATTTTGTTGGTGGGAAGGTTTAAGGTAATCTGTGACTCGATCTCTGAACCAAACATGAGGTAACCAACAACTGCCATTGACGAGTAGGTTATCGTGCAGAAGATAAAACACAGTAGCAACACCTGCGTTTAAGAAACCATAACAGAAAATTATAGTTATAATAAGATATATAAGATCCGTAGACTATTTATTTATGAATGTGTAGGAGAATGATTTATCTCTGAAGACTTCAACAACGAAACTGAAAAAATAATCTTAAGTAACCATGACAAATGGATCAACGGGTCTATAGTCATCTAAAAGGTAATTTTAATGATAAATCTTGCTCGATTATTTTAATTAAAAACTTAGATTATTATTGAAATAATATATATCTGTAATCATATCATGACATATTAGTTATTTGTAACAATGTTATATAATCTGGGTCCGAGTTGTTTTGAACCTCTTACACCTCTACTACAAACTTTTTCAGAGCAAGTATTGGTCATTATGCATTTAAAAAGCAAGAAACGATTATGCATTACAATGATCAATAATATTGTGCAAAAAAGAGTAACTAAAAAACTAGAAGGAAGGGAGAAAAGTAGTTATATTATATTCTAGCCTTAAATTTTTTAATATCTCTATCAACACGGGAAAATTGCACAAGAAATTAGATGTTTGCTAGTACCTTTGAAAATTGCTGTTGATTTCTCATGGAAGTTTACAAAGTAGGGAAAACCTGATGGGCACAATAAGAAAAAGCATACAAACTAATAGCCGAAGGCATCCCTTTCCATTTTATAATTTCACTCTTTTTCTGAAACCCGACACCATCAAACTCACCAACCCACAAGATCGAGCCTAAGATGATCAAAGATGCTAGGACACCACTCGCTGATATATACGAAAGAATGCTCAAATTATTTAACTAAATTGTGGGGAGTATGATGGCAACAACAATAATAACAAAGCTTTTCTTGCTATCTACATGAATTCCATAGAGATCAAATTCAACTTCTGGAAATAAGTTGCTCAAATTATCGCCTTCCAAGATCAAAAAACCTGTAGCAACTAAATAGAGCTCTTTGTTCATGGTAACTGATACTATGATCCTCCCAGTTCTACCAAACGCGCGATATCCAATGTCCGGATAACTTCTTATTATGTGATCAATGTCCGTATATCTTTTAATAAGTATTCCTGTATAGAAAGTTAAGATTGCTATTATAAAAAGCAATATCAAACTCAGCCATCCTCCTGATGCCAATGCATATGGAACTGATAGAATCCCAACACCTACGAAAAAATCATCAATGCTTTAAGTAATTTAAGGAACTTAAATTTCTTATAAAAAGATTTAGTTTACTCAATTCTCGTAATTTATCAACTTGTTTTACTTGCTTTTTTGTTTCACGGGATCGACCATTTCTTTTTGCAAAGTTCAATGAAACTTTTCTTAAATTTAATAGCTTTTAGGTTCATAATATAATGACTAAATGGGGCTAGCTTTCTTAAAAATGCCACCTTGCATCATCTCAAGAAGAGGTTTTCTACCACCAACTCCTTACACCCTCTAAAATTCAAACTCTAAATAATTATAAATTCACAAATACATCTTTGTGATTTTCTCGTCTATCAATATATTTTAGATAATTAAATTAACTAAAACTGAAACGAAAGCCAATTAAGCTTTATTATATGTTGGAGGTGGGAGCAAACAGCAATAGGATCAGCTAATACAGTAATACTTTCAAAGATATTCAGTTGAGATTTCAAATACCTACACAAATACTTCAATATGAAGCTGAATATACAAATCAGAAAGTGGTTTAGAGGTTGAAAATATCACATAATTCCATTAGCATCCTACGTTACAAACCATACCGGTCAAACAAGACAATAACCCCTAGCACGTTTTACATGTGAAGACCACCCTCAACCACGTGATTCATCAGTATAACATTTTAAATCAATAAAGTTGATCGGCCAATTTCTTGGCACTATCACAATATGCTGTAATAGACTGATTACCTTGTTTTAAGAGTTGATCAAACAAGGTTTTAAGATGAGATTTTTTTCGCAAAATCTTGCTCAAAGAAGGTTTCTTCAATTACCTTCCATAATTCAACAGCAGTTTTGGTACCGATTGGGAGGAGCGCAATCGATGGATCAAGAGTGGCGTTAATGCACGCTAAAACATATCCAGCTAGCGGTTCGCTCCCAATTCTCACCGTTGTCAGTTGGATCGGGTAATATCTCTCTTGGTGAAGGTTTGAGTTGATGTGTTCGAGCAGCCCCATAGTCTTAAGAATGGTCACCATTTGGTGTTTCCAACTCAAATAATTTTCATTATATAACTTGACACTAATAAAACTAATGATGCTGGTAACCCGATCCAACTGGCCTGCAAGGTAATGTTTGGTAGGAAGAAAAAGGTGTTCTTGCTGAAAAAGGGAACTACGTAGATAATTGGTTTAGCATGGACCGAGCATAAGCTCTGATACCATGAAAACAAACAGGTTGTGGTAATTGTTTTTACTATGTCATTACATTGTAAGACTCTTGTATATATATACAAGGCACATGGAAACCTCAAGAGACTAATGTGTGATCTCAAGAGTCTAAGAAACAGAAAGACTCGTAACTAGATAATATATATATATACTAGTAAATAAATACTAGTAAATGTGAAGAATAAATCTAGATAGCTTTAACAAGCCATTCTTACGATCCCAATCAACTTAACAAAATACACAAGGAAAACTAAGACTAACCTGTTAGAGCATTGAGACCACTGAAACAAGTACGTGTTGAAGAAGGAGGAAGTGCCCATAGTGACGCCGGCTGTGACCACGGCCGTGGGGGTTAGGTTCTGCTCCTCCGCCTTTGTTCCATTTTCGTGGTTAACGTTAAGCAGTAGAGGCATTGTAACCGAGTAATCTTCTTGTTGTTCTCCCTCCATCAGAATTTTAGATAGAGAAAGAGATGATTGCGGAATGATATTTGCAGAAAAGTGAAGAATATGGAGAGGGTTGGAAGGTTATGGAGTTTGTTGTATGTATGTATTTATTGTTGGTAAATCAGAGAGATGATTTGGATGAACAAGATAGAATGATTGATAAAACTTGCAGAATTCTATTTATAAACTTGCTTTCATACATACAATTGTTCATTCTACCATGGACACATACATACGAGGGGTATATATAGCCCTAGAACCAACCATTAGGTTTTCTACTAACACATATTTGACCCTTATATATTTACATACTTACATACTAGACACAAACATAAATTTTCTAATATATACATAATAGACCCAAACTAATATTTAGTTTATATATTAATACTCCCCCTTAAACTAAATATAGTTTAAGTGAGGTCTTCAACTTGCTTGTTTTGCTTTCACAGTAGAGTTGGTTCATCATCATTATAGATGAGATTGGATTCTTCCTGCTTGCCTTTCTCCTTGTTATTCTATTTGATGCATTTGTTTTGTTCAATCTGGGATATTGAAGTGAAATGTTTCCTTATTCATGAGTAGAAGTACTGCTTGATGCATTATCATGCTTTTTATCATCTGTCATTTCTTCTTTCTTTCTTGCTACCGTGCTTGTGATCGGATGATCACTTCCTTGATCAAATAGATCAAAATTTCTTGCTTGCGTCTGGCCTACTTGCTAACCAGATTTGATGTGCTCCTGACCAACTTGCTAATCAGGTTTTTATGCACTAACTTGTTTTGACCAAAGATTGATCTTTTATTGCAAAGTTGAATCAAATGATTCTATTTGCACTTGCTAGTTGAACAAATAATTGTTTGACTTGCTACAAACCAATGGGTTCGCTTAACTTGTTATGAACCACAAGGGTTCGGTTTAACTTGCTATGAACCAAAAGAGGTTCAAGATTTGCGACAAACCACACGGGTTTGTTTTAACTTGCTACAAACCACACGGGTTTGTTTTAACTTTCTATGAACCACAAAGGGTTCAATTTGACTTGCTATTCTAACGAACCACGATTGATTCGAAACTTGCTCTTGCTATACTCAACGAACAACAAATATTTGGAGTTTAACTTGCTATACGAATCGTAGAGATTTGGTTTAACTTGCTATATGAACCATAAAGGTTCAATTTTTTTTCTTGCTTTTCTTTAATCAATTCAACGATTCAAATTGATCTTGCAAAATTTTAATTTGATCACAATCCTTCTTGATATCAATAGGGTTTGACTTTAATCACAAATTAAAACAGCCCCGAAATCCTTTGATTTGTGACCGGAAATAAAAACAAATACTCGTCTCTTGCAATGAGAACATAAAACGGATTTTGTGTCTGTATTTGTTATGCAAAACAACCTTGTTGGCTTCGAATTCTCACGACAAAACAGACAACAAAAACCCTGTGAAATTGAATATGTTCTTTGAATTCCAACAGCCCCTTGGACTTTTTTCTCTTCGAACAGACCTGGGTCACAAGTCACAACCCTTCTGTTTTTTTTTTTTTTTTTTTTTTTTGTGTTTGTGAGTTTCAACAATCAAGAGTGAAAACTTGCTTGTTCTTCGATTGTTGCTTTCTCTTCGATCTGTTTCAATTTTAATTGCCTTGATCGCCGGTTCTATTGGAATAAACCCAATTGAATTCACACTAACAGAACGCAAAACAAGCTTCGTTTTTTGTTCTGTTTGTTCGATTCCGTACCAAACACAGTCCTGATTCTTGTTCACTGCGTATTGTTACTTGATTAATAATCGGTCCAGAGAAGAATCACCAAATCCTCAATTTTGATGTTTCCGACCAAGAAGTGGAACAACGATCAACACTGGTGATCAACTTCTTCCCAATCAAAGACCGATTTCACACATAAATAATCTCTCTTCTTTCGTTCTTTGATTCTGATCGATACAACAATCGACAAAAACACCACGTTTTTGTTCTTTTAACACTTAATGATCAGATGATAAGAAGAAAACGATAGCAAACCCTTTCAATTTGGAAGACACAACACCAACGAACCCACTGGTTCTACTCGGGTTTGTGATTGCTCTTGATACACTTGATATCGCAGACGCCAATCTTTGTTTGAATGATTGACCAATTCCAGCGAACGAAATCTGAACAATAACTTTGTTCGATTCTTCAAAAAGTGAAAGAATTTCTTGAAATCCTTTGAGAGCCCTAGGCTCTGATACCAGATTTTTGGTAAATCACAGATATGATTTGAATGAACAAGATAGAATGATTGATAGAACTTGCAGAATTCTATTGATAAACTTGCTTTCATACATACAATTGTTCATTCTACCATCGACACATACATACGAGGGGTATATATAGCCCTAGAACCAACCATTAGGTTTTCTACTAACACATATTTGACCCTTATATATTTACATACTTACATACTAGACATAAACATAGACTTTCTAATATATACATAATAGACCCAAACTAATATTTAGTTTATATATCAATATTTATGTATGCAAGCATGCATGCTGTGTTGGTATATTCTTCGTTGCTTTTATTCACTCCAGCCCATTAGCAACCCAAGTAGCTAGCATTGCAAATTCTATTCTATTTATTCTCTTATGTCGGTGATCCCCATTGATTTGTTTGCCATGTGCGGCGCATGTGTGGTATAAATCATATTATGAGATATATTAATTCCCCTATAAGATTAAAAAGCAAGTATAGAAACAGTGTCACAATTGGTATTGCTTGGAGTACAAGCCTCTTATGCACAGGGGTATAACGCTCTATATTTTAACTTTTACCTTTACGGAGATAGAGGCTGAAGTTGGTGAGAGAGATGGTTAGAGAGAAGCTTTGGGCTTCTATGTGTGGCCGGGTCATAGTGGTCGTCGGCTTGCATAGGGCAAACAGATCCGATGATGTGGGGGGTCATCGGGTTGACCGGCGTTAGGTAGGCGATGGAAGTGTCGCCGGCGTTGGCTAGGCGGCGATGGTGAGGTGAGAGAGAGGTTTTGGGGTTTGTTGTTGTGGCCGGTCATGGTAGTCACGGTGTGGCTAGGCTGCACAGGTTCGATGATGTGGCCGGCCATCGTGGTCGCCGGTGTCAGCTAGGCGGCAGAGGTGTCGCCGGTGTTAGTAGGGCGCGATGGTGCCAGATCTGGCGAGCTATTGCCGGGAGTTGCCGTATGCAGCTTTCTCCCTTGGTGGTGGCTTGAAAATACGATGTTGTGCAACTGTTATTACAGCGTATACAAGTAGTTTTTGCATGATACACTTTGTCTTCATCTAACCTCTTTTCTACATCGACCCTAAACTGTTTTCGGGAGATGTCAGGCCCTGCTTTCTCCCACGGCTACACGCCTTGGCTAACCGGCTTTTAAATGGACGAGACTCTTGGTTTCTGATTTTTAATGGATTTTAAATGCATATGGTTGTTTGTTTAGATCTTTGTATCTTGATTTTCATGTTTCTGAACCGGTTTTGCTTCTAAAGCTTACGGATCTTAATACAATTGCTCTTTTAACTTTGGTGTTGTGTTTATTATCATGTTCTCGGTTCTGGTTTGAAGCTTGGTTGATGATGTCAAGCTTCTGCTCAAATGAGACTGATTTGTGTCTATTATCTGATGGTGGTAACTTTTGCCCCTAATTTGCCTATGGTTGTTGATGATGTTTATAATAGTTGGTATAAACATGAAAAAGATGTTGTTACTGTCATATGATTCTCGGTGGTGTAGAGTGTGATGTCGGGTTGATGATGATGGGCATTAGCTCATCTGAGACATAAATCATGATGTTTTGCAATAGGTCGGTAGGCTTCATGTCAATGATGTTGAGTTTATGCTCATCTGAGACGCATCTAAAAGTGTATTTTGATGCAGTTTTCTGTTGAGATTGCGAATTGTTTTCGATTTGTTATTAGTGGCTGGTTGTCTGTGCAAGATGGGTTTTTTCTGGGTAACGTTGAGGTATTTGCGATGTAGCTTATCATTGTATGTTACTGTTATTTCCATGTTGCTATTAAAATGTACTATATTAAATCCGCAAAAGGCCATGATGATATAAAAAAAAAAAGACATCGTTGTTTGGCGTGGCAACGCTTTTGATTTGCAGCCATAACGGTTCACCTATTCTGAGCCTTCGATAACTATCGAACGATTATGTTTTCGTCAATTGGGATGTTGTTGCCCTAGCTAGGCGTTAAGAACTCGTGCAACGCGCGAGTTGGATTCCTCTAGTTTAACATAATCAAATGAATAAGAGAAGGCAAACAAGATTGTAGGTTGTTGAATTTATAAACAGTGAAATTGATTACATGGCTGGTATATACCGGATATAGATGAGGATTGGCATTGACCAGCCCATTATATTATCTTTATCCACTATTTGAATATTATCAAAATCTACCAACAAACTAATAGATGATATCAAAGACTAGATAAACTAATAATAATTATATCTCTAACATTCTCCTCCAAGCACGTATCGATGTCAACTAGAATTTGAGATAAGTAAACCGATAAGTAGAAAGCGCTTTAGAGCATTCACATCCCACCCTCTATATATTTGTAAATATGGTCTCTATATTATAGAGAATGATTTTAATTTATTGTGAGTGAAAGATAGAGAATATGTTACTGTTTATCTCTATATTTGATAAATTACTGTTCATCTCTATTAATTTTTTAATATTTTTTGAAAGTGGTTGTAAGTAGATGAAAGATAAAAGTTAATGATAAAGGTACTAAAAAGTATTATTTAATTAAAAAGAAAAAAAAAATAATTTTAGTATAATTATAAAGACGGAGATGGAGTGTAAAATATGAATGTTCTTAGTAGGTATGCATACCTGCAATATGATGAGTGATGAGAACATAATATATCTTGAGAGAGTCATCTAAATCATATTTGAATAAAATGTAGATCGATTTCAAAATGTTCGATGCATTGATAAAAAACAAGATTAGCAGCCAAATAGGTAGTAGCAAGATCGTCTTGGTTGGTGGACAACTCACACGTCTACTCTAACTCCCCTAAGTGACCTAATCCATCCGTACTTTAGAGCAACATCAGCCAACAATACTTTGCCTCGGGTACTGAAGCAACCTGTAGTCAAACGTCAATCATTTGGGAAACCTAGCTGGTTAACATCAGCATAACCACGAGTAGTCATTGTAGATGAGCGAGAAATAACAAGGCAAATCCCATTTGTGTTATGAAGATTCCTTAAAATATGCTTGGCTACACACCAGTGTCAAGCAGTAGGTTTCATAAAAAGTTAGCATGCTTTAAGTCCTTAAGGGAAAACTAAGAGTATGACTACTGAATCACATCCAAGACAAAGATAGTGGAGTTGTAAGTAATAAAAGTATCATCTACATAGACAAACAAATTACAGGTAATTGAATCATGACAGTAAACAAATGTGTCATAAATGCATTGGGTAAAGCCAAGTAATAAAAGATTTGTAGAGATCTTTTAGAATCAAGCTCACGAAGCATGCTTAAGACCATATATGGCCTCTTCAATACAAGCACACGTGACATGGTCTAGTTAAGTCACCAAAACAAGGAGGTTTTTTAATATAAATATATAGTCTTGAATTAAGATGAATGACTTTAGTAACTGGCTGGGTTAGACACATGACGGCCAAAGTTTGATCCACATCTCTTTTGTTTTTTTATTTTATTAATTTTTTATTTTCACTTTTTACGTTGTATTAGAGAATATTCCCGTCCGACTACGGAGTTGACTACCCGGCCCTCCCGGTTTGATTACCATGCATTCCAAATTTCTTTTTGTTGTTATTTCTTCCTCTTTTTTTGGTTTTTTGGTTTTTTTCTAGTTTTCTTTATTTTTTTATTTGTTTAATATTTTGTTTTAAAATACAAATACATTTTATTTCTATTAGATTGTAAAATTATAAATTTTAACATGTACTCTTGACTTATCTATTTTTAAAAGTATAAAACCATGATTTACGACTATAAATACGAAAAATTGATGAGCGACACGTAGGCGGTACTAATACCAGTTTGGTATTATCTACATATCTACATATCTACATATTAATATATCTTAGTAAATACCAATTATTTAGAATTATTTAAATTTCCATTTTACAACATGAAAATAGGTTTAAATTAGATTTGATTATACGAGTGATCTTGTGGTGAAGTTAAATTACATATCTGTTCCTAGCTTTTCAGAAATTACACTTATATTCTCAAGTGTTTACTCATTTGTAACACTTTTGCTCCGTAACACTTAATGACATTAAAATTTCTGGTAATATTTTATAAATTACCAATTTTTCACTTTAAATTTAGAAGCAAATATAAAAAGAAGTAGAAATACCCACCAAACCACCCCCACCCAGCCCTTTTTATTCAAAGTCATTCTTCAATCTAATTATTTTTTGAATGATAATACGTGACTAGCTCACTTGATCAAGGCTCTGACTTTTTAGACGGAAGGTACCGGATTCAAATCCAGACACAAGAGCTGAATATTTTGAACTAGGGTAGATTTTTCGTTAAAGAAGTTGAGTTCAAAATATAATGAATTTCTTTTTTCCTACTCACTTTATTTTATTTTAATAAGAGTAAATTACAAATTTTGTCATTTAAGTATGTTTAAAATTATGGATTGTGTCCTTAAACTTTTATAATTACGCCGAGCGTCCTTTATTTAAAAACTTATCACGCTTTATGTCCTTTCCACTAACAAAAGTTAATTTTTTCAGTTAGTTTTGTGTGAATGAACCATTTTGCCCTTACTCCTTAAAGGACGAAATCTGCAATTGTCATTAATCTTTTATTTTTTCCTTTTTGTTTTATTTTATTTACTTTGTCTTTTTAATCACTTTTTATTTTATAAACTTATCTAAAATATAATTACTTAATTATTTTTAATATTTTATAAAATGTACTTTTATTTATAGGTTTTTAATTTATTATATTTTTTGTTTTCTAAAAATTAGTTATCTAGCTTTCTAATCATACGAGAACAAATTAGAGAGTTCAAAATATATTTTTTATGTTATAAAATTTAAACTAGTAATCGCTTTTGTTACGCAACTTGGCTTACAGTTTATATTAGAGACCGCACGATTTTGAGATGTGGCTTTCTATATTTTACTGGGTTATAATTATTCTAAGTTGGATTATATGTATAATTAAGCTTTGATTAATACATGGAGTATTTAAATGTTTTTTACTGTAAAAAGTTCAATAAGCTTAATCGGAAACCAAACCAAATCAAAACGACCCTTGGTAATTGTTTGGTTCGGTTTTGTTTTAATTTTAAGTGGTTTGGTTTTGATTTATATTGATAAAAACTATATTTAACTAAAGAAAATATGAATGATTTATTTATTTAAAAACTCTTGAGTAGTTGTTTAAAGACCTTTTTACTATATTTTATTTCAAATGAAAGTTACAAGCTATCACACTATATTTATATTTAAAAACAAATATTTGATTGAATGATTAGAAATTCATATCAAAAATCAAAATCTTACTTTCTCCCGTCGGTTTCAAATATAAACTCTAAATCAAATCATTTGAAACGACTAAAAAATGTTATACCAAAAATGTTAAAAACTGAATTGTCTAATTTCTAATGGTTTTATTAAAATAAAATGAACAAATGAAAATAAATTTACAAAAAAGTAAAATCTATAAATAAAATTACATTTTATAAAAAAATTAAAACTAAACACTAATATTTATAATGATTTTCTTTAAACAAAAGTGGCTAAAATAAATAAAAGTAAAGAAAAAAATAAGAAAAACATAAAGAAAGAAAATAAAAGATTAATAATAACACAGTTCTATTATTTTAAGGGTTAAGGGCAAAGTTATCATTTAAAAAAATAAGTTTATAAAAATAAAAGTGATTAAGAAAAGAGAAAAAAATAAAGAAAGTAAAGTAAATAAAATAAAAACAAAAAGAAAAGAAATAAAACATTAGTGAAAATTACAGATTTCGTTCTTTAAGGACGCTTAGGTATTTATCAAAGTTTAAATGCAAGATTCATAATTTTAGATATACTTAAAGGACAAAATTTATAATTTACTCTTTTAATAAATAAAAAAGTTTGAAAGTAGTTTTACAATGCGAATATATTACTAAAAAGTATCTTTTTACTACTTTAGATAGTAGTAATCAAGAGTAAATTATATAGAACATCATCTATGTATATTCGAACTTATAGATAAGGTTCTTAATCGTTATTAATTATGCTAGAAGTCCTCTATATAATGGATTTGTAACACATTAGGTCCGTTAACATAGCGGTTGTTAAATTTTCTGTTAACTTTTTTAAAAATGATCAAATTATCCTTATACTTAAAAAGAATTAGTTATTCGACTTGCTCTTCAATCTATTTTTAGAATTGCATAGAAGCAAATAGATATTGTACTTCAATTTTGCTTGTTTTTAATGCCTCACAAGTTCATCATTTTCAACTGAAAAATGTTGTGCTTCTTACGTTCCGTGCTCGCCGGCCATCACTCTATCAAAACTTAATTTTTCAATAAATATTTGGGGTATTAACTGTTATTAAATTAATCATGTTCGCCTTGTACATTACTCATATCAAATGACTGAATAGAACACACAACTCATCTTCTTACCGCGTTTCATCAGTCCATCTATCTTCTTACAAAATCTCTTATACCAAGTTAATTACCAGAACCATGGAATTCAAGGTTTTTATTTGTGCAAAACATAACCACCAAAGCCCCCCATCGCCACCGCCACCACAGCCCTCAACGCCACCACCACAACCCCCCCCCCCCCCCCCCCCCGTCGAAACCACCATAGCCCCTCATCGCCGCCGCCGCCACCACAGACCCATCTCCACCACCATAGACATGTGCGTGTATGAGAGAATGTAAAAAGAGAGAGAGAGAGAGAGAGAGAGAGAGAGAGAGTGTGACAGTGAAAGAGAATGCGTGTTTTTCGTGGTGGGTGTTATGGAGATGTCGGTACCTGTGGTAGTGATGGAGGTTCCGGACTTCCGGTGGGATGTGTTTGGTGAAGATGAAGAAATATGTTTGTGGTCAAAATATGTTGGGTGGGTCCCATAAACTTTTTTTTCTAAATTTTGAAGGGTGGTTTTGTCTTTTTATAAGATATTAGCTTTAGTTACCCGTGTATTAGACGGAAGTGTGAAGAGTTAATTATTAAATAACATAAAAATATTAATAAAATCAAGTGTATTATATATTAAATAAGACATAACAACTTTTGATTATAAGGTCGCAAATGAGCAAAAACATTCTTGTAAACTACATTTGTAGTAACATTAGTATGTTTACATTTATTATCTAAAGTTAAAAGTTTCAATCCATATTTATTCTTAACTTGTGACAAAATGCCATAAAGCTGATTATGCGTAAAAATAAGCTCTTTCAAGTATAAATCGACACTTGACGGAGATTGACCTAAACTTTTGTTTATTGTCATAGCGAAATATACAGTCAAATAAATTGTCTTCTTTTAGACTTAAAAGGAATACTTTTGACGGGTCAAATCGTAAGCTAGATATTGAGTGAGTGTGAGGATATTAGTATGAACAAATTAAGATTTGAATAATATACACTGAAAAGTTATATGCAATAATTAGATCAATTTCAAATTATTTTGATACTGTAATCAAATATAGAGATATAGTATTGAATCGGGCTGGATCGGACTATAAATGTTCATAATATCTCTGATTAGTTGTTGATTATTATTTATTCAATACTAACTTTAGTAAACCCGTGTATTATACGGGTTGAAAAAATAAAATATTAAATATAATAAAATTTTATGAAGTATAAAATGATAATCTAAAATAAGATATGATAATTACATATGAGTAATAACTATAAGTAATAAAATAAAGATATCAATTTCTAAACTTTTTTTTTAAACTTTCTTTCCAAAAAAAGTTAAACATTTTTTTTCAAAACAAACCATATTAAAATGTTATTCTTTGAATTTTTTTATTATAACTCTTAATTTTAATTGTTTTTAGTTTATAAAAAAAATTACTTTTTAAAAATACTAATTTAAAATATTATATATTTTAAAAAAGTTAGATGTTTTAGAAATTTTTTTAATTGTATATACAATTGTTTTCTAAAAATAACATTAATAAAAAGACATTTTTCTTAATTTATTAAAAAATTTAATCTAAAAAAGAATTAAAATTATTTAATATTTTCTTAATTTAGGTAATTATTTAAGAGGAGAGAGAAGTGGAAAAAAAAACTTAACGGGTCTAGAAATGTATCAAGTGTCCCCTTAAGTTACTATTTTAGTATTATATATAGATTTAACAGAAAACCTAACGGTGTTAGTCATTTGTTAGTCATTTGTTAGTCATTTGGAATCAAATGGATGAAAAATAAAACGACAGAGGACATAGTGATATTTTTAAACTTTAGGGATGCAACTATTTAGTTTTAAGAAAAGATTAGAGATAATAATAATTTACTCTATATTTTATTTTTATTAGTTTAAGCCTTATCTTTCATCTTTTCTTATTATATAACGACAAAATTAGTAAAATAATATTATTCTTTTTAAATTAACTTTGACCGTGCATATCATTATCATACAACATATCAAAGACTAAAATAAGGCAGCATCATAGTCCACAATCACCTAAAATCTCCGAGAAACAAGCAAGAAATTTCCTTTCAACTTTCTTCTTCAAACACTACATACCTTCTTCAGCATTTTCTTCAACCTTCTTGACAGATGACCTAAAACACACACACACACACCATCATACACGCTCATAATCATTATAAAAGCCATAAATCTCCATTCTCAATTCTTCAAACTCAAATTAAGTCTTCCATCACTTCACCAAAAAAACATATACTTCACTTCCATAGCATTTCATTTCACCAAAAAGTTATCTTTAAACCATTAACAATGATGTTCATTATACCTGAATTCATCCAATACTTATTTTCCCATATAATTATCAACATGATCATCTACCCGCAGTTCGTGTTCTTCATCGATGATTCAAAGATTCAAGTTGAAAAGAAGAACCAAGACTCCAAGTTGTCGAAAAGATTACCTTCGTTCAAAGACATAAGCATACAAGGAGATGAAGTGAAGATGGTGATAGAAAATTTGGGGATTGTTTGCGATATCGAAGGAGAGAATCTTCCAAAAAGTTTAAGTTGTAATGATCTTTTTAACATGTTTGAAGAAAAAGAGCCGAGATTGGATGAAGTGAAGGAAGCTTTTGATGTGTTTGATGACAATAACGATGGGTATATTGATGCAAGAGAGTTGCAGAGAGTTCTTTTTGCTTTGGGATTAACTGATAAAGTAGACATGATTGACTGCAACAAGATGATTAGAGTGTTTGATGAGAATGATGATGGTAGAATTGATTTTGATGAGTTTGTGAACTTTATGGATGGCACATTTTGTTGAATAATATTCCGGAATGGTTCACTTAAAAATAAAAACTTTTTCGGGAACTATAAGAAACAATTTGAACCATGTAGCTTTCATTTTTTTTTTTCATTTAAAAACTAAATGCAAAGTGGTCTTAATATTTAATCCTCTCTTAATTGAAGATAATTTCCAGTGGTGCATGTACATAGTGCTAGCATCGTACTAGTTATGTTATGAAAGTTCTAATTTGCCGTTAAAAAATTGTAATGGAATATAAAATGCAGTAATATGTTAACTTAATTAACGGATGAATGTTACCCGTGCGTCCGTGCATTCAACCAAAACATACAAATGGATATAAACATATGCATAAACTTGTGTTAGTTTAATCGGAATAATCATCCGATACCAATACCCTAAGAGTTCATAACCTTTAAAACTAAATCTATCTGTTCATTATATTATAGAATACAAGATAACAAATATAGCTCGAACGTTGTTTCAGGTTGTCTATAAAAATCGAACCATAGATAAAAAACATTTCACGATGATATATTTGAAATGTATAGAAAATTAAATCGTTGTAAAAACGTTTGTCGAGAATAACAAACCTTAAAAAGTTGACAAAATAAAAGTGGAATCCAAATTAAAAAAAACATAATATAAAAAAACGCAGAAGAATAAAAGTTATAAAAAAAGGTACTAAAAATTGTTAATAGTAAAGGCTACCATTTACCCAAAGCCAACATTTCCCCAATCCAAAATCACTAATGAACAAATTAAGGAGTGTGAATTAAAAATAAAATTACTATCAACACATGGACCAATAAAAGGTAATCACTCAACCAAAGAACCAATAGGTGGAAAGCACCATAGAGACACCATCATACAATTGTTATTACGTATAACTAGAAACTAAACCTACACGATGCGGTGTTTATGCATTTTCAGACTCAAGTTTTTCTGCTAGAGCCACCTAAACCTGAAGTAGAAGTTAAGAGGCTGCTCAATGAGAAGAAACATCAAGTGATATGGACAGTTGTCACGAAAGAATCTCTAACCTTAAGAAGACTTTACAATCAAATTTAGAATCGATTGAATGCCCAGTTTACAATAAAAATATTATGTTTTTCTCGACCCACACATAATCTTAAAAAGAAGTGAAATGTTCCGTTGATAACTTGTGAATATTCACCAAGTTGGAAGGTTTTTTGCATACCAAGTTTGAGGGGTAGCGTTCTTACCGTGGGCCAAATATTCCCTCAGTCTTATCACAATGTGTTAAGGTAGTTTAAATTATCCCTATGTGATGAAAAAATAATCTATTACTTTTTTCAATTTCTCTTATATACGCCAATATAATAGAAAAACATTTATTAATATGTGAAAAGTTAGTATGCAACCAAAATACTCTCAAACGCACACAAATTAGATACTACATATTCTATAATATGAAATAATATAAAACAAATTTTACACAATGAGATATGTTTTTGAGATTTAAATATAGTTGTTTAATAAAATTATTCTCAAAAATATAAATCGGTAATCAATATTAATTAACATAACAACCATTTTAAAGTTTTTTTTTTGAACGGCAAAGTTATTCGATTAATATAAAAATTAAAAAATGTATTGAAATTATTTATACTCAGTAAGCTTAGTTTTAAATTATGTCCTTACCAGAAACTTCTATAATACACACAAATGATAATTAAAAAAACATTAAATTTGATAATTCAAACTATTAAAAAATTAATAATTCAGTTAGTAATACTTTTGACTTTTTTTTATTACTAATATTAATCTTAGTATATAATCATCAAATATTAAATTTGAATTCCATTTGATTTCACTCACAAATTCACAAATATACAAATCAAATCAAGTGGAAAATAAACACCAATCAAATGTAGTGCCACTAGAAAATATATTAATTTGGATTTTTGTCAATCCACCGGCCGGTAATAACTTAGATTATTATAATCCAATTTATTTTTAAAAGTACTCTAATCATCTTTTTGTATAATTTTTATAACAAATTTCGTTCTTTAAACTAACCGACTTTAAGTTTTTCTGTTAAGTCAATAACATTTTAGTCTTTCTACCCCTTAAAAGACTATTATTAAAATTCTAAACTTAAGTTAAATGACGTTTCTTGTAATTAGCTTTTACTTTAAATTTTTTTATACATATAATCTTTTAATGTATTTATATTAATATAGATATTAAATACAAATTGAATTTTTTTTCATAACTTTTAATAATATAAATTATAATTATATAACATAAGCAATTAATACCTTAATATTTTTTAATACTTATTTAATAAAATATACAGGGTTAACCTTATCTATATTACCTTTTAATTATTACAATACATTTTTATATAATTATATATTACTACCTTAAACTTGTTTTTTTAATATAAGATATAATAATGATTAACAGAGATGATTACATGTGACTAGTTTTTTTTTAATTAAGTTTTGAGTAAATTTTCATTCCTTCCATGTTTATTTAACTAAAATATATTCTAGTTTCAAATAAATTTCATGAACCCATAATCTATTGAGGGGTTGGTAAGAAAATAAAGAATAGCTTCCGAAAGAAGGCTGATTAGTTAAACGCATTTGTTCGATTAAACGAATGGTGTTCGATTAATATTAAGTGTGTTTTAATATTAACTAGGATTGCAATATGTTTTTAAAGGATTCTATTGTGTTTTAGGAGTGAGTTTTTTAAATTAATAAAAAGTTTTCCTATTTCTAAATTTTATATTTAATAAAATAATTATTAATAAAAATTTAATAATATAAATTATAATTAGTTAATAAATAATTATTAACTGATTATAATTTATATTATTAAAAGTTATGATAAAATTTTGTTAATTTGTATTTAATATGTATATTAAAATAAAATAATATATATTAAAAAGTTATCTGTAACAAGTTTTAAAGTAAAAGCTAATTACAAAAAAAATATCTTTTAAGTTAGATTTAGAATTTCAATAATAGTCTTTTAAAGGATAGAAAGACTAAAATGTCATTAACTTAACCGAGAAACTTAACGTCCGTTAGTTAAAAGACGGAATCTGTTATAAAAAAATTACACAAATGATGATTAGAGTGTTTTTTAAAAATAAAAAATGATATCTATAACTTTCTGTAAATATAACAACCGTTTTTTTTTATTTGGTCAAAAAGTGCTAAACTTTTGAAACAAAATTTATCAAGAATAATATGTGGACTAAAAAAGAGCAGTAGGCCCATTAGTGGTGGGGCCTCCTGAGCCCATACACAGTAACACACTCACACACGTCCAGTCGTCCAGACCTCCAACATACGCAGCTATGGCGTGTTAATGGCTTTATTAGTCTGACTTAACGTGTGCGACCCTCCAAATCCCCCTCTCAATAATCAACACACGCACCATACCTCCATCTATCTCCATAATCCTTCAAAACCCCCTTTTAAATCTCACAAATTGATCATCATCAACCTCTCAATTGATCGAATTGGATATGTGTCATGTATCCGATCGATCACCCTCACCGTCGATCGTCAATCTTTAATCATCAGGTGAAATCTACTGCTTTTGTTTACGTTCGATGATTCGTTGATTTTTAGTTTGAAGTAGTTTATTTGGTGTCGATTGGATTTCAATTTGGTTGCTTTAATTGTGATTGTAAATGCTCTGTTTACAGAGCTCAATTGCAGACCATCGTCACGTGAACATGGGCGTATTTGAACAGATCAATCAGTCAATCAAATCGTCTAAGAAAACACCCATTTCGGATTGTGAACAATCTCGATCAGCTTTGGTTGATTTGATCATTCTGATAGCTGTAATTGGTGCTTGTGGATTCTTGATATACCCTTATGTAGCCCTGTTATTATCACAAGTGATGTCTATTGTTAAACCAGAAGTTATAAGTTGTTCAATGGTTTATGGTCTATTGGGACTGGCTATTGTTGCTACATCTATGGCTATGTTAGCCATTACTTTATGCAAGAGTCAAACATGTGGTCAACCAGGCTGTCGTGGGCTGCGAAAGGCGGTTGAATTCGATATCCAGATTGAGACGGAGGATTGTGTTAAAAATTCTGATTCGATGAAGTGCGGGTTAAAGAAGCGATTGTTTGAATTGCCAAGGGATTACTATAAGGAACTAGAGGCAGAGTTAAAGAAGATCGCGCCTACTAATGGTCGGGTGGTTCTGGTTTTTCATGGAAGGTGCGGGTGCCCGGTGGTTCGAGTACAGGTTCCTGGTCCTAAGAAGAACAATAGGAAGATGAAGAAGAAGATATGTGGTGATTAAGGTTTGGTATACATAGTTTTAAGGTTATGGAATAAGGTGCATATAAGCATATTTTAAAGAGTTTGGTATATACTTGCATATTTGGGACCATAATATGTTAGTTTGGTGTCTGTTATTTTAATCGTTCTTTTGGAAATGCTTTTGTTAATGTTGGTGGTGGTTTTGTTGAATCTTTTTGCATTATGGATGTGCAAGTGTGGTTGAACTTAAATCATATAATTCATCCGGCAGCAACTCCCCTATCCACTATTGTTGACACGCTCACATCCTCACCCTTGATAATATTTGTTTAGTTACATCATTTAAAAATATAAAAGTTCTATTGTCAAAGAAAAGACTCTCTTGAAATTTATAAAAAAGATTAAAAAAAATTCTCAAGACGCTATGACAATCAATGGTGGATGCTCATTCCTTGGTGTTGGTGCATCCTCAAACGAACCTTCCTTTGCGAGGATTCTACCAACAATGAGGAACCTGGATTTGTGTCCAAAATTGATTTTGTTATATGTCAATAGTGGAAACTGAGCTCGACACAAGAATTTTGGTCTGTTGTTCATACATAATTAAAGCTAGACTTTGAAAAATAATTTTTTAAAAAAATGTAAAGCATTGAAAAGTACTTAAACTCAGGTCAAACAACAATGACAAATGATGGTTGTATTTGGAATTTTGACATAAAGTCGGTTCTAGGGCAAATACTAAGTTTGTGATTCAAGAAAGTTATATGTTTGACCACTTTAGCAGCCTCGTTTGACAAGGATGATTAGAGTAACTTCAAACCGTGTTAAGTCCTATTACCCCTGATACGATTGTTTAAAATTATGAAAACGAAAAGAATGATTTAATTTAAGGCTTTGAAAATTTAGACATCAGTGTGCACTTTGTGTGTGTATGTTTTGTGTATTTGGTTTTTAATTAATATAAAATAACATTTATTTATTACAAATTGGTTCCTAAACTAGTTTTGAACTCTAACCGATCTCAAATTGACCAAATCAAACTCCTATCGGTTAGGAGTGGTCTGAACTGGTCTCAACCAAGTTTATGCATTGACCCAGGTTTTGACTCGTTTGACCAAAATAACCGCTTCTGACCACAACAGGTTTAGGGTTACAAACTGAAATTTGAGCATACTTGATGCTACTGAAACTTTATACTATAAAGATGTTGATAACTAGGGGTGTATGAAAATATCCGTATCCAAAACCGAATCCAAAATATTCAAATATCCCAATCCGAAATATCCGAAAATTCAGATATTCAAAATTTCTGATACGAATTCGGATATTGAAATTCATTATCTGAAATTTTAGGATATCCGAAAATGCGGATATCCGATTTTGACCTATTGATAACACCTAGGGTTATTAATGATACTTATATCTCATCTCTTCTGATGTTGTTAAATTTATTGTTAATTTCTTAATCAATACAGGTTAATACTTGCTTACTAAGTATTAAGATGATGAACAACTTGCTACTGACGGTGAATTGTAAAACAAAGTAGGAAAAATATCATAAAATAGTAATCAAGTTTAAAAAATATTCTAATTTAATCACTCATGCATATTTTTTCAAATTAGGCCATTAAACCATCAAATCAAATTATCATTGAATTTTCTTATGTCAATAAAGTAATGAAAAAGAAGACGTGTGGGTCGAAATTTTAATATTTGAAATTATATTAAAAAATATAAAATAAACAAGTTAATTATATTATTATATTAAAAAAATATCTAAAATTCAAGCCATTGTTTCACATCAGCATCAAAAAAAAGAAAAAAAATCTTAATTGAAACAAAAAAAAAAACATGCTAAAAACATATTAAAATTTATATTAAATAAAACATAAACACTAGATAACCTTATTAACACACTTTTTAAACTTGGGTTAGAAAAGTTGAAAAAATTACTTACTACTTTACAAATAAATAGATTCTTCTCATGGAAACACTTGGAGCTAGTGAATAGATAAAAGTAAGATTAATACTAATAGTAATTTAATACTGATGACTTACTACCGAAGAAAAACTTGTTAGTGCTAAAGAAGTTACTACCGTTTAATGAATTGCTTGAAATGAACTGAAAAATCATAGAAGATCCAATGAAAATATTATTTTTATTTGTGCTTTTCTCTTGCAATCTTTGTTTAATATCATGTAAATGTCTTTAGAATTATTTGAAGATCTTACCTAGATATAGCTTAGTTATCATTTATATGCTAATAAAAACATACTGGTTTCCTATAGTTTTTAATAGCACATGGCCGGTTATTTGGACAACAATTTGTGTTATTGGAATATCATTTCTATCTGACAATCTTTATTTTTACCACTATATAATACAAAACCTATAGTTAGATTGGTAATTTTTTATTTTTGTAATACGCATCAACAACTATTTAAACATATGGTACAAGTGTTTTATGTAAGTGTTTCTAAATTGTCCTCATTTAATAAACTTATTCTAATTAATACATGAGTTAATACATATGATTAAATTCACTATATTAAGCATTACTTTATTTATAATAATTTAAATTAACATTATATTTATATTTTTATTTATATTTTTACTATTTAAATTAAGTATTATATTATGAACTAAATACTATCAAATATTAACATAGTTATAATAATAATAATAATAAAATAATAATAATAATAATAATAATAATAATAATAATAATAATAATAAAATAATAGTATTTAAAGTAATTATAATAGTTATTTACCAAAAAAAGAACAATTTAGTAATAAGTAATGATGTGTATAATATAAAAGTCATCAAACTAAAATTTATAAGCTCTCAAAACTGCTTCAAACTTCTGAATCTTGTATCGTTTTTCTTTTATAATCATAAAAATATGATGGTTTATAAAATCTAAATTTGTCGTTATGATGTGCTAAATGATATCAACATTTCGACATGATTTTTTTTCTAAAACAGAGTTGTCAATATAATTTTTATCCATATTTATGGATTTAATACTAATGTACAAGTAATCAAAATTAAATGCTAAATTTTAACAACCCGCGACAAAACTCGGGATCATACACTGGTACACATAGAAGAGATAAAGAAATATGGGTTCATAATAACAAAATTAATTTTACTAGCCCCACCACGGTTTCTTGCATTAGTATGCATTATGATCTATAGACTATAGTTATCCCTTTAGAATATTTTCACTATCGGTGAAAAATAGTCTGATAACGTTTATATGTTCGAAAGAAGTCAGAAACAAATCATGTAAAAAAAATTATTATTTTTTAAATAATTAGTGTTTTAAATATAATTACACCACTTATATTATTTTTATAATAGTTTATTCTTTAATAAAGTCTAGAAGATGCAACACCTTAAAATATTAAAATAACTTTTTGACAGTCCGATGATCCGTTTGACAAATTTCTGTGAAATTTTTTTTTTTTATAGTTTGAGTTGCGTACAAGTAATGAAGATTATCAGGTAAGGCAAGTGACCCGTCAGTGATCCAGTTTAAAAAAAATGTCGGCATTTAGTGCAACCCAAAGCCCACAATAGCAGTTTAGCAGCCCCTAGCCCACATTTGCAGTTCACCAAATTATCAGTCTAAACCCAAATCCGATAGACCGCCTAGCAGAAATATTTTTCCAAAACGGTTCGACCCAAAACCTGTAACCGGGCCGGCTGGCAGCCTGTCTTTTACTAATAATCGGTCTCTGTTGGAATGGTTCGTTTACCTTTATGATCCGGACATCCGGTCCTTAACTAAAGCTAAAATATAGCCACGTGAAAATTGTGTCTTTGATTCAGGTTCGGTCGGGTTAGGTTTTACGTCCACTAGTCTTCAACTATGAGATGACAAAACTAGGACACCCAACAAAAGAGCCATGGTCCAAGTGTAAATTGTGGCTTTTAGACTAACACACACATAACCATATATACATTATTACATTTCTAAACAGTAAATGTAAAATGTATCCGTACATGTATTTCTTGATGTTAAAAAATATTGTTTATAGACTTCTAGATATCTAATCTAAACTCACAACTAACGAACGATTTGAGCAACAAGATATAAAGTGACTGATATTATCATTAAATGTGTTGGTTCAGGCCCCAATTAAACACACACAAAACACACAATTTACTGATTGAAATCTCTAATTATATTCATTCATAATCAAACATTACATTAAATAAGAAAAATAAATCTTGCTCCTAAAGATATGGAAAACCACTAACCCCACTACTTTGACTAAACAAAATCCAACTAACTCATGACTCATTCAATAATAAAACATGTGGCTAAAACAATACTCTTAATAACCCGACGACCCATACCCATCAAGATAAATCCAACAAATTGAAGCGTATACTCTCTTGCTTCTTACTAGGTGCGCACATGTTGCACAAAAAGCCTTGAGGAGCAAAAATCACATGGAAAAGCGGCATGTGACGCAGTCTTGGTGCACGACTTTCGTTCAGGGAAGATTTGAACATCAGGATGTTGTGAATCTAACCCTTCAAGGTTGTATATATGTGTTATTTATACAATAGAGGGGGACTCGTGTGATGCGGCAAGGAACACACGTAATTTTTTTAAACAACGACATATACTAGAATTAAAGAGAATTAAATGTTTGTTTTTATGGTTTAACATTTTACAAAATATTAACGTATGAAAAAATTATAGTTATTTAAAATTTATAGGAAAGTTGGTATTAAAGATTGACATGTGTATAAAAATGAGATATAAAAATTCAGAAAAAAACAAATTCCCCCTATAACTTCTATATATTATTGTAAAAAGACTACGTGAGTATAACAATATAGCATAGATTAAATCACATATAAAGTTTATTTATAGGTAAATTGTGGTTAGCTGATGTAATACCTCAAAACTTTATATAATAGTTGTACATGCGTGAAATATGAAAATTTTCTTTCATATATTGTCGTATGATTAAAATGACTATTTGGATGATGACATCTGACGTCAAATTTTACTATTTTAAGAAAGCGTTAAATAATAATAAAATATTTAATTTCGTTCTTACTTCGTTTTTAACGAAACTTAGGTCGACTCGTGGAGAAAAATGAGCTCGTCCCGATGACGTAGTCAAAATTTTATAGAACGTTATATTTTAGAAGTTATGAGAGAAAAAAAAATAAGCAGTTAAATTAATTATAAGTAAGCAAGCAAGCATGCTGGTCAATAAGTAAGCAAGCAAGCTGGTCAATAAGTAAGCAAGCAAGCATGCTGGTCAATGAGTAAGCAAGCAAGCATGCTGGTCAATAAGTAAGCAAGCAGTCAGGCAGGTCAATCTCATCCTACATCCACTAAGAATGAAATTTAGGTACCTACTTGCTATAAATAAAAGCTCGTAGGTTTCCTTCAGAATATAAGTTTTCTTGAGAACGTTCTATTATAAAGAGAATCTCGAGAACCCAATACCCCACTGGGTGTTGTTAATAGTCGTTTTTGCTCGAGTAGGAGCACGGGTAAAGAGACTATACATCAAATTGACATAGATAGTTTTAAGGTATGTTCTCATTTAAGTTATATAAAGTTGATTATTATTTATTTAGTATTATTAGGATTAGTATTAGTATAGTATTATTATTTTAGGCGTTAGGGTTATGTTAGGGTTGGGTTTTAGGTAGCCTAGCCTTAGTTAGGCATGGAATGATCACCCATGCTTAAACAAGGTAGCGCTAGCTAATATCCAACCATGACAATGACTAGTTAGTTGTACCATCGCCTAACCTAGAATTACTTAAACTGTATCAGTACCTTAAGATATGACTAGATCTTACTAGGAATTGATTATCAACTGTTGAGCAACTATTAAACAGGTGAGTTATCATGTTTGTTTTCAAAACTGTGATAATATACTCGTTCTGTCTGTACTTGTAATAATTATAATGCTTACATATATGCACGGGTCGGTAGGGTGTACGGGATCCTGATATATTTAGTGGAGTGTGTCAAACTAGCTGAAAAGAGGATAGGGTTCCTCGTATGCATTAGGCACATGCTCATACCTATTTGACGTCCGGAAGGGTCTGAAAACCAGGAAGGCACTGTCCTATGGACCCAAATATCACAATCCATATTGTATGCATGTCAAAGTTAATTTTGTAAACTGTATAGCATAAGCTCACCAGCATTAGCTGGCGTCTTTTTAAGTATATGTATCACAGGTAATCAATGAGACTACTCTAGAAACAACGAGGAGACAGTGAAAGCTGGAGCTGTAGCAGTTTATTTGCTTTCGCTGTAAGTTGTATCAAGTGTGCACGTCCTCCCGGGTTTTAGGTGGGTGTCACAGCTGACAATATTAATCTATGAGAATTGAGAAATATATAAAAGAAATTATAAATAAATTACGCCTTCGTAAAAAAAGCAATATGCTTTTTCACTTTGCATGCTTGGCTCCGCATCACCTTTCGATGTGTCTCGGTTATTTTATAAACCAAGATACTACCTGGTTTTTACTTTTTATTTTTTTGATTTTATAAGGTCATACTCCCCAAAAAATTAGATTAGATTATCTAGACACTCTCATGGATATAGATCACTTTAGGTAGGTAAGATACCTTAATTTGTAGATGCCAAATTTTACCCGCACCATTAACATAAATCATATATTTCTTTTTGATGTAACATAAGTGATATTATAAGTCATATTATGGTTTGGTTGGTTTTGGTGATGTGACTGTCAAAGTTTGGTCCATATAGTTTTGATCATCAGGAATAAAAAATTTAACATAGTCCAACTATTTAACACATTTGACCCTTGCAGTGAATATACGTTAGTTTCTTAGTCAAATTTTTAGAAAACAGCCAAAGTACTCTTAAATTAAAAAAAAAGTTTATAGAAAGAATACATGGACTATTAATATTACAAAACAATCAAATAAAAACCTTTTAAAAGCAATTAAATAACTCTAGCCGCACCATCCCATACTAGTAATCTTTATCCCAACCTCCAACCCTCCTTTGACTTTCAAGTAGGCTGTAAACGAGAAAGGTTAAGTTGAGCCAAGCTGGCTCATATATCTTAACAAGTTTAAAATATTGTCTCGGGCCTAACTCGTTTATATGCAAATGCAAAAACTCCCAGAAACACGAACCAAGACAGGCAACGGGTGCCCCTCTTTCTTTGATTGATAGGTTGAAAACTTGCGGGGGAGCTGCCAAAAAATGATGGTAGATAGGAATTTTCAACCGTGCCTCTCTTCTCAAGACTTATTTTTGGACGACCAAAGGATCACTAACAGGCCATTGACCCACTCAATCGTCTCCATTACTTGCGTATGAAACCGAAACTACCCTTAAGAAAAAATTTATCTTAGGTGATAAAATCCCTTGGCCCAAGCTGACCCCTTATTTTTTTCTTACAAATAAAACATGAATCCAATACATCTCATATTTTAATTAAGGATTAAGGTATCTCACCACAAGTAGTTAGAATGAGAATCATTGTTCTCTTATAATGATTTAATTTAATGCCCTATTTATAAACTCTATGAGCTAATTATTAGGAGCTTTTATCTAATGAGTCTTTTAAGCTAATAAAAACTATTATTAAGCCCTATAATCAATTAGTCCACTTATTTGTTTTGGATTGATTTGACACATTCCTATTATTTACATTTAACCTAGTTAAATACAATTAAGTCCTCAAATATTAAATATTATTATTCATAGAAATAATTAATTATTTATAGAATAATTAATGGCATAACCTTTCTTGTTTATGTATCTAAACTCTTTTAGTTACATTATTGTTGTCATTGTCTGTCATGTACCTCTTTAGGATCATATGTCAATGACAACCTACCTTTATATTGATTCTTATGCATGCTATTTCAACAATTTCTCACTTCCACACGTAGTCAATCATATGTTAAAGTAGACAATAGAGGATGTCTGGTAACATCATATTGCTTTCAATGATATAGGATGCTTCTACATGACATCCACTATTACTCAAAAGTTTATATAAGTGACTTTTATCTTAACTTCGTAACGGATGTGGCGCATATGTGAGATCATCCTTCTGTAATATATCACGTTTCAAGACGAGACATGGATGTGAATTATTCTCAAATAGTGTTTAACTATTCTCATTCTTGATCTAGATTCAAAATGGTTTTCCAAACATCTTATGAGTATGGCCATGCATTGTACCCGAAACAACAAGGGCTAGAGACGTCTTTTGCTTGAATGGGAAAAAATCCTACTTTGACTATGTATAACCATCGATACATTTTAGAATACACCCAACACTAGCTCTAATACGTGCCCAGTTAAGGACACAATGCAAGACTATTGTTAGGGAATATGATTCATATATTTAAGTTCAATATACATCTCTGGTTTAGGATACAAATGATTATCAGATTTAAAACTTACTTATAATAGTGATTCATGAAGTAGTTCTAAAGCGAGTCACATATAATACTTAAGACTCGTATAAGTATATGTGATTGTTGAGCGCAACCCTCTATTTATTTTCAGTCTTGAAACTCGAGCCAAACGCATCACAATAGTCTTTGTTCGGGATTATTCCCGTAATCCAAATTGACTCCGAGCATTTAAAATAAATCGAGTTTACTTGTGGACTTAAACATGCAAATATAGAATACAATAACATTAATGTAAAATAAATAATAATTCTTTTTTCTTATTCGGATAAAAGTAGCTGTTATAGTTTCAAATACCTAAATACTAATACAGATCACAACCATTTTCTAGTGTAATGAAGCCTGAGACACTAGCATGAAACTCGTTTTTCTTTTGAGGCATCAACTTTGTGAAGGGATCTGCTAGATTAGATATGTATGAATTCATTAATGAAGATGTACTTCTGTTTCACTACTTCCCTTATATTATATGCTATAACTGCTTCCAGATATGCCTAGTGTTGTGATGTGACCTGAGCTCCATTGCTTGCAATAACTCCATATTTGCACATGTCGATAGGTCTCTAGAATCTAGGCATCACCTCATATCATTAATGAAATTCTTCATCCAAGCTGCTTCTGAAGCCATGATGTATTAAACACTCTATTATGGATTAAGCAACCACACTGTATTTCCAACTTATTTCATGTGACTGCTCCCTCAATTAGTATGAATACATATCCAGTTTTTGATCTAGAATCATCTCTATCACTCTACAAGCTTTCATTAGTAAATTTTAGCATTGATCGAGGTGATTATACATGAGAAGCTAAAGCATCATAAAAAATAAATACAATAAATATATGAAAACCGGTCAATTACTAGTAGAAACCCAAACATTAGCTAAATGTACATAGCGACTTGAAGCCTGGCGTCAAAAGTGTCAAACCGTGTGGAACACAATCCTTTGTTTAAAAACGTCTGCAGTATGGACAATAGTAGGAACATAGTAAAAGCAATTGTGATCCTTTGTTGTCCTTATTGATTAACAAAGGCCCTATATATATAGGGAGAATACAACCATGATAATAGGAAAGGATATACATAAAGAATACAATGATTTATCTCTAAATAACTAAACATAATCTATTCCTAATTTATAGTATAATCGGTTGGCTAAGACACCCCCTCAGTTTGAGCGGGCGGAGGACAAACGCTCAAGCTGGACCGAAATGACTGGAATAGTTCACGAGATAATCCTTTTGTAAATATATCCGCATACTGCATAGACGATGGCACGTGAAGAACTTTTATGTGCCCTAGACGAACCTTCTCTCTGACGAAGTGTATGTCTATCTCTATGTGTTTTGTCCTTTGATGTTGAACGGATTATTTGACAAATAGACCGCTGAAACATTGTCACAAAAAACTACGGATGCACGAGCTAAAGGAGTGTGAAGTTCAAAGAGCAGGTTTCGAATCCAAGTCGTTTCTGCAACTGCATTTGCAACTCCCCTATACTCAGCTTCGGCACTAGAGCGCGAAACAGTAGGCTGGCGTTTAGCAGACCATGAAATAAGATTGTCACCAAGGAAAACACAATAACCCGATGTGGAACGTCTTGAATCTGGGCAACCGCCCCAGTCAGCATCAGAATAAGCTACCAAGTCATGGGAATCCGAACGAACAATCCGTATACCGTAATCGATCGTTCCTTGCAAATATCTGATGATGCGTTTCATAAATGCAAAGTGGGGATCCCAAGGCTCATGCATGAAGAGACATACCTGTTGAACTGCATATGACAAATCTGGACGAGTGAAAGTTAAATATTGCAGGGCACCCGCCAGACTCCGATATAATGTCGGATCCGAGAAGAGTTGTCCATCCGTGGCACTCAATTTAGATGAAAGATCAACTGGTGTTGAACACGGTTTGCACGAGGACATAGAGGCGCGAGCGATTATCTCCTTGGCGTATTGTGCCTGTGACAAAAAAATACCGTGTTTCTGTTGAGTGACCTTTATCCCCAAAAAATGATGTAAGCGGCCCAAATCGGTCATGGCAAATTCTCTAGAAAGCGTGCCAATAATGTTGTGTAAGAGACGGTCATTAGTGGCTGTGAGTACTATATCATCAACATATAATAATAAATATGCAATATTAGCCGGGTCCTGATGATAAACGAATAAAGACTGATCACAGGTGCTGCTTCGAAACCCCTTAGAAGTAATGAAATTAGCAAAACGAGTGTACCATGCCCTTGGTGCCTGTTTAAGCCCGTACAATGATTTCTTCAAACGACATACATGGTTTGGAAACCGTTTATTATAAAAACCCGGTGGTTGATGCATAAAAACTGTCTCCTGTAGTTCCCCGTGTAAAAAAGCATTCTTGACGTCTAGTTGATGAATTGGCCAAGACCGTGACACAGCAAGAGATAAAACTGTGCGAATAGTGGCCGGTTTGACCACAGGACTAAACGTTTCATCACAATCCACGCCAACCGTTTGTGAATTTCCATTAACCACCAACCTAGCCTTGTAACGTTCCAATGATCCGTCCGATTTAAATTTATGCCGGAATAACCACATGCAGCGGATCACGGGATGGTCACGTGGGCGGGGAACCAGCTCCCATGTTTCATTATCCTGTAAAGCCGTATACTCGGTTTGCATGGCATGCAACCAGTTTGGATCAGTTAGGGCTTTGGCATATGAGCTAGGGACTGGTGATAGGGATAAGGTGTTGTGGATAACCGTAGGGTTGGACCGGGATTTGGAACGAGTTGTCATAGGGTGATGGTCGGTTACCGAAGTGGTAGGCTGGTTGGGCTGAGTCGAGGTAGTGGTCGTTGTGGGTTGGGTTTGGGCCGGTGAAGGTGGAGTAACCGGAACTGGGGCAAGTGGGTTTAATGGGCCGGTTTGTGGGTGAGTTGATGTCGGGGCTGGCCGTGGACGACGCGAATAAGTGAGACGGTAGGTGGCAGGAACCGGGTTGGGGACGGGCTGATTAACGGGCTGATTGACGAGCTGATTAATGGGCTGATTAGTAGGCCTATGGAAGGTAAAGCCGGGTGGTGTGGGGTCATCCAAAAAAGTGTATTGCGTGGGGTGATAAGGGTGTGTAAATGGGAACACGTGCTCATCAAAAATCACATGGCGTGAGATGTGCACTTTGCTTGTGATAGGATCCAAGCAGCGGTAGCCACAAAAATCGGGAGGGTACCCGAGAAAAATACAGCGCATGGACCGATGGTGAAGTTTATGAGGCTGTGTAGCTGAGGTGTTAGGGTAACACGCACAGCCGAACACACGTAAGTGTTCGTACTCCGGGTGGCGAAGGTAAAGGGCAAAGGTAGGGGTGTAAAAGTTTAGTCGTTTGGTTGGTAGGATATTGTGAAGATAAGTGGCTGTGTGTAGGGCTTCAACCCAAAACGAAGGAGGTAGATTCGCATGAATTAAGAGAGCCCGGATGATATCATTCAGGCGGCGAATCATACGTTCGGCTCTTCCATTTTGGGAGGAAGTTTGAGGGCAAGAAAAACGGAAAAGCATTCCGTTTTGTTGGGCAAAGGTTTTAAATGCTAAATTGTCAAATTCACCCCCTAAGTCGCATTGAAAGGTTTTTATTTTGCGGTGAAATTGGGTAAGGATTAATTGATGGAATTTTGCAAAAGTTGAAAAGGTTTCGGATTTATATTTTAGGGGGTAAACCCACACGAAGTGTGAGAAATTGTCAATTAGCACCATATAATACTTATATCCTGTTTGACTCGTGATTGGCGAAGTCCATAAATCGCAATGAATAATATCAAAAGGAGCAAAAGTAAACGTATTAGATGAATAAAATGGCAATCGTTTACTATTTGAAATTTGACAAGAATTGCAAAGAGTTTGACTTTTGTCCTTATTACATTGAAAATTAAAATTACGATTTAAAATATCTAGAACTTGCGCCCCGGGATGTCCTAAACGATCATGCCAAGGAAGGTGGTGGGAAGCAATAAAGGTGGCTTGAGGAGGCAGTTGAGGCGGCGTGAACGTGTAAAGAGTCCCGGTACTGTTGTGGCGAGATAGTGTCTTCTTAGGGTTGAGGTCCTTCAAAGAAAAACCAAACGGGTCAAATTCGACAGACACTTGATTATCACGAGTAAAACGTCTAACGGAAATAAGATTTTTAATTATTTGGGGGCTATAAAGGATGTGTGGGAGTATATAGGTTGGTTTGGTAGTGGATGATAACCTGTACCGGATCCGTTAATTGGTAAAGACATGCCATTACCTACCAAAATATTACGACAAACAGGAATAGAATCAGGGATTATGATTTTACCTCGGTCCTTTGTGACGTGGGACTCAGCACCTGTATCCATAACATCAGATGTCCAACCCATGTTTGAAGAATTAACCTGCATATTTCCGTAGCAGCACTCAAATCAGTGGGACAAAGAGGGTTGTACACTGGCTGGGTAGAACCGGGCGGTGCATAGGAGGCCGGAGAGAAGCTGGTTGCCGGAGGAAAACCGGTGTATTGCACCTGAAGAGCAGAGTCAGGCTGGTTGTTGTTGTTCCAATGTTGCTGGTTCGTCTGGGTCGGGTATGGGCATGGTGGAGGTGTCCACCAAGCCCAATTAGGGAAGGAGTTCGGCTGACCTGGGTAGGCGGTCCATGGGGACTGTTGCTGATGTCTTCCTCGGCCCCTGCCCCGACGATTTGAACCCCCCCCCCCCACGTCCGCGAGTACCTCGACGATTGGAGGAGGAGGAGTAGGAGGGGTCTGGTTGCTGATTAGGGTTAGCAGAGGAGGTGACAGGGTGCGGCGCTGCTGTAGCAGCCAACACCGTGTTCTGGTGACCCTTCTGAGCTTCAATCCGGATAACCTCGTCATGGAGCATCGCGATTGCTTGGTCCCAATCAACACCCTGCTAGTTAATTAAGGATGCAGTGGTGTTATATTCGGCTGGAAGGCCGCGAACAAGCTGAAGAACAAGTCTGGAGTCAGAAACGGGCTGGTCAACATCGGCTAATTGATTTGCCAAATCTGACAGCTGTTGACAGTAATCGTCAACCGAAGAATAGGCTGTCAATGTGAGATTGCAAAATCGTGTCTCAAGCGCCGCAGCGCGAGCCTTTTTATTGCTCAAAAAATCTTTTCGAGCTTCGTCCAAGCTGCCCTGGCGACAGTTGTGTCCATAAGGCGTTTCAGGAGATCATCCGAAACGGTGCTGTAGATCCACTAAAGGACCAATGCATCGAGTTCTTTCCATTGGTCGTATTCGGGGGATGTGGTGGCTGGAGGTGCGGAGTCATCGATGTGGTTTGAAACCTTATAAGCAACCGCGTGAAGGCGAAACAGTTTGACCCATGTCGAATAAGTAACCTTCGAACCGTCCAACGTCCGGATCTTGGATTGAATATTCGTCACAGAGTAGGCTGGATGAAGAGGGACAGGTTTGATCGATGATTTAGCCGCGTTATCTTTCGAGCCGTCCACGGTATCTTTCGTCATGTTGACGGCGCCGGACGTATCCGGTTGGGTGTAGGATCGGGAAAAAAGAAGAAAAGGAGAAGGATATCAGAACCGATTAGGCTCTGATACCATAAAAGCAATTGTGATTGTTTGTTGTCCTTATTGATTAACAAAGGCCCTATATATATAGGGAGAATACAACCATGATAATAGGAAAGGATATACATAAAGAATACAATGATTTATCTCTAAATAACTAAACATAATCTATTCCTAATTTATAGTATAATCGGTTGGCTAAGACATAGCAGATGCGAAGTATCTGAGTCGGCACCATATCTCAAAAAATTTAAGTCAATCACTAGGTGTTTTGTACATTGGTGAAACACTAGGTTAGCAACAAGATACGTAGCGCTAATGTTGTAACATCACAATATAAGTGGGCTAGTGAAGGGTATCTGAAGCTCATGAAGTATAGAAGTAATCTAGCAAATCTCAGTAACAATGTGAGCAAGATCATGATATTACGCCTCAGCGTTAGAACGGGCAGGGATATGTTCTTTTTTGGAACTCCATCTAGTAATATATTAAGGCCAAAAAAACACATTAGCCGGTAGTGGATTGATGTGTGTGCGTTGAAATGAGATTTAAGTGTTTAAACGTAAATATTACGTTTAATTATTCATTTATATGCATGTGATTAAGTTGAATAAGTTAATATGAGTTGGAAGTGATTTTGTAGGTAAAATATAAAGTTGAAGCTTACATGTGAAACAAGGCATTGGAAGGGTCAAGAAACAAGTTTCAAAGTGCAGCAGAAAGGCTTACCGTAGCCTACTGTAGCCACCGTAGGCTACGCCAGCTCAAGAAAAAAAATCAGCAGAAAAGGGTCCCAGCGTAGGCTACGCTGGATGGCGTAGGCTACGCCAGGACAATTTTGAAAACCTATAAAATCGCGTTTTTATTATTTTTCAGCCACCACTGATTCTCATTCGACCTAAGACGAAGAAGACGTATTTTGGAAGTTCTGGGATCGATTTTTCACCATTCCAACCACAAAAACAAGATTCATCATCCGGAATGCAAATCAACAACGGTTTGAAGATCATTCAAGAACGATGAGCGGCTAATCCCTCTCGTGAGGACTTGGTGATTAGGTTTTGTGTGATTAGGTTTACTTTGTTGGGTGATGTGTGTGCGTTGGAATGAGATTTTAAGTGTTTAAACGTTAAATATTACGTATGATTATTCGTTTATATGCATGTGATTGAGTTGAATAGGTTGACTATGAGTTGGAAGTGATTTTGTAGGAAAAACAAGGAATTTGGAAGCTTACATGATAAAACAAGTCATTGGAGGGGTCAAGAAACGAAGTTTCAAAGTGCAGCAGAAAGGCTTCCACCGTAGCCTACTGTAGCCACCGTAGGCTACGCCAGCTCAAGTAAAAAATCAGCAGAATACACCCCACGTAGGCTACGCTGGCTGGCGTAGCCTACGCCAGGACCCTTTTCAAAAACCCTTAAATACGCGTTTTATTTAGGTTTTAGCCACCACTTGATTCCCATTCGACCTAAGACGAAAAAAGACGTATTTTGGAAGTTCTGGGATCGATTTTTCACCATTCCAACCCTCAAAAACAAGATTCAATCATCCGGAATGCAAATCAACAACGGTTTTGAAGATCATTCAAGAACAATGAGCGGCTAATCCTCTCGTGATCGACTTCGGGTATTAGGTTTTGTGTGATTAGGTTTTTGTTTTTGTTTAACTTTGTTGGGATTAAACTTTAGAACCTGTTAAGTTCTTTTATGAGTTTAACTTGTGTTTTGATTATTTAAACAACGACGTTGGTAAACTTTTAGTTGAATATCATTTAATCTTCCGGAAATTATATGATTGCAAGTTTTGGTTTCTAATTGAATTGGTATTGTGTATCAAGACCCATTAAGTCCTGATTATCGATATCACTTAATCATAGCACGTATAGAGTCCCTATTAAGGATTTTCCTTGAAGTTAAACTAAACAATTGCTGAAAACCAAACCTAGAACCGAAGTGGATTACTTTCTCTTATAATCGTTTTCTTAATCAAGTTTGATTCTTTCCAAGTTGTTTTCTTAGTTTATTTATTAATTATTCCAAAAATCCAATTTTCACAGCCAAGAGGCAATAGTTAAGTAATTTGTTAATTTAATTAATTAGTATTTCTAAATTAAAGTACAATACACCGACCACTAATTCCACGAGGATCGACAACCCTACTTACCCTAACTAGTTTAAGGTGAATAGGAACACACATTTTAACATCTTATTTGATTGATACTTCGACATCGATCAAATTTTGGCGCCGTTGCCGGGGAATCGGTGCGCTTGGTGTTTTGTTATTTATTTGTTTAAAAAAAAAAAAAATCTTTTTTGTTACTTGTTTTATTTTAATTGTTTTTATTTTCGTGTTACGCTTGGTAGTTTAAGTGTGCAGGTGACAGATTGTATGCATACTCGATATTCGGGCAGGAAATCACCGCTAGTGTTTGATCCAGAGATAGAGAAATCAGCAAGGTATAATCGTGTCTTGCATCGATCAGGGTTACCAACTACATCAATTTCACAAGCCATTGATCAAGCAGCTGATAGTTTGTCTGATTCAACTAACATGGATAATACAAACAACCAACCACCTCAAAATCCAAACCCTCTTCCCAATAACCAAAATCAAAACCCAAATCCACCCCCACCACCAAATAACAACCGCAACAACCTGAATCAACCACTACCCAACAATAATATGAATCAAAATAACCTCAATCAAGGAGATGACTTTGATCATGTGAGCATGCATAGTGTTCACACGGGTGATGAAGATTATGAAGATGAGTGGAATAACAATGAAGAACCCTATAATGGTGCAAATTATGATGCTTGGGATGGGAATTTCGGTGGAGGTAATGGACAAAATGGAAATAACAATTGGAGGAACAACCAATATGGATGGAATGCACCACGTATCAATCAACAACGAGGTGGAGTCAATAATAATTTCAATCAACCAAGAAGACCTCACAGAGCTCAAGTACAAGGTGTGGATAGCCATTTCAGACCGGCTATTTCTGAAAACCCGAATCCTATCGCACCTCCAAACCGTAGGGGAAGATCTTTTGATGTACGTCCTCACTACCTAACCATTCTTCCTGCATTTAGAGGCACTGCAACGGAAGAACCATATGTACATCTTGCTGAATTTGATGCCATATGTAGTACTATCGGTGGAAACCACTTCACACAAGATGAAGTAAGACTGAGATTGTTTCAATTTACTTTGAAAGATAGAGCTAAGCAATGGTTCCTCACTTTGCCTGACAACAGTATTCATACTTGGCAAGAGATGCAAAGGGTTTTCCTTGAAGAATATTATTCTATGGGAAAGACAAGTGATGCAAGAGAGGCCATTCGATCTTTTCAACAACAAGTGGGTGAGCAATTTCATGAGGCATTTACAAGATTCAAGGAATTGATCCGCATGTGTCCTCATCATGGTATTGAAAGGTGGGAATTGATTAAGGCATTTTCAGATGGACTAACACCGGAAGAAAGGAAATACTTGTATTCTACAAGTAATGGAACATTCTTATCTAATCATGAAGATATGGATTGGGAATTCCTAGAACGAATGTGCAAGAATTCCAAAGCTCAAGCTTCGGCTAGTAGACGATCAAAGCCCGCTCCGGCAAGGTCAACCACCATTGATTATGAGAGTAAAGAAAGAATTGCATCTTTGGAAAGACAATTGGCCAAGTTAGGACATGCGGGGACTAAAGATGTAGCTTCAATTGGATTTAATGTATGCAATGAATGTGGTGACTTGGGGCATGCAAGTGCAAGGTGTCCGTTGCTTTTAGGTCAACATGAAGAGGTGAATCAAGTATATGGAGAGAGAAAACAGTTTGATATGAACTCCAATACTTATCACCCTAGTTTGAGGAATCATCCACACTTTCAGTATGGAAATGCTTCAAACCAGATGAACCCTAATTTTCAAGGTAATAATCAAGGGGTTATCAAAGAACTTCATATTCTCAAGGAAACAATCAAGGAAACTACAATCATAGGGATCAACAAGGTAGTTCATCACGCAACTATCAAAGTAATTCTCAATCGGGACAACTTGGTGGTGAAGAGTCTACAAATGCAAAGTTGGATGCTTTGATGAACATGATGAAAGAGAATATGAAAGAGAACAAGAGAGAAAATGAAATTAGGGACAAGGCTTATGAAGCCTTAAATAAACAAGTGGGTCAACTTGCAGAGGATGTGCTCAAATTAAAAGGAACCATGGAAAGCTACCGAGTGATACCACGGTCAATCCTCAACATCAAGGAACCAACACACAAAATATGAGAAATGTTCATATCAATTCGGTTAGTATCCTTCCTGACTCTGAAATTTTGATAATGACTTTACTTCTTTTTCACAACAAGTTGCAGATAAGGAAGAGAAAGCCGATACGATGGAAGAGAGTGACCCAGGTGCACCCATCATTCCAATCAAAGTAGGAAAGTTGAAGATAAAAAGAGCACTTTTGGATTATGGAGCAGCTGTAGTATCTTGCCAGGTATGTTATATGATCAGTATGACTTCGGTCCTTTAGAGAAAGTTGACACCACTGTGGTGTTAGCTGACTTGACTCAAAAATGTCCTCGGGGGATGGTAAAGAATGTTATAATCAAGTTGGGAGAATTTTACTACCCTGTGGACTTTATGGTGCTCGATTTTGCACCAGTGAGAACGAATGAGCAACCGAATGTCATATTGGGTCGACCATTTTTAGCAACTGCGAATGCTCAAATCAATTGTCGGGATGGAACAATTGACATGACTTACGAAACTCGTAAGTTACGTTTTAATGTATTTTCCAAGTCGATTAATTATTTTGTTAATCATAAAGTTTTTGTGGCAGATATGACTAACGTGTGTGTTCCTACTTATACTTCACATGTAAGCATGAACACCACTTTTAAGAATGATTTTGAGTATGATAGGGATAAGCATGTGGAGTTGAAGGAATTGGTGGATTTAAAAGAAAAGAAAGAGCCAATTATGAAGTTGGAAACAAAAGATGTGAAACCTAAAATGAAGAAAAAAGTTGGCGATCCACTTGATCCTATAAAAGACAGAGTTGAGGCATTAATGTTTGGGCCACAATACGATCTAGTTGAAGAACTGCCGGATCATTTGAAGAATACTGGAGTCAAGCATCCTACTCGACCACCATGAGTGGTCGCAGGTACGGTCTGGCTGAAGACCTAAAACTTAGCGCTAATCGGGAGGCAACCCGAATTTAATTTTTATGTTTTGTGTTTGATATGTCTATTTAAGTAGTTTATTTTGATAATCGTTACGTTTGTGTCTGGGTCGGTTCGGGTTGGAAAAGTCGTTTGTGTTGATTAATTGAATAAATTGATTTTCAAAGAAAAAAAAAACTCACACACTTAACTTAAATACCACACATTGGGGACAACGTATCTCAAGTGTGGGGATGAGGGAAAATTTGGAAAAATTTTATTGTTTTTAAGCAATCCAATCAAACATGAAAACAACAAGCATACCAATTGATTCTTGTCATGTTTGATGTAAGGGTCCTTAGTCATGGCCTAATTCTACGGTAGCAAAAATAATTATGTTAGCAAGGTTTTACAAAAAAAAAAATTAAGAACTGTCTAGTTAAGGTTAACAGGCTAATGGTGTAATAAAAGCATGCACACGCCGGCAACCCTAATTCCTACTTGGTGAGATTTTGAAGCTTACTAGATTGTTAGTTCACATATAAATTGTTTCAATTGTTGAGTGTAGGCCATATGATTCTTTGTGTTAGAACTTGTGTGAGTTGATACATATTGAGACGGTAAATTTGATAAGTGCACATAGATGATCAAGGCAATCTAGGATTCCTTTTTCTTTTAACACCATTTCTTGTGTTGCATCAGTTTACCTAAAATTCCCCCTAGTAGCCACTTTCGAGCCTTAAACCGTTTATTTTGACAAACCCATATCAATAAAACCCAAATCAAATTTTACCCAATGTGACCAAGTTACCACTGTTGATAACATTCAGACTAGCTTCAGTATTTGATTTATGATAAAAGCAAAAAAAAAAAAAAAAAAAAATAATAATAATAATAATAAAAACTAGAAAAAAAAAAAAAAAAAAAAAAGAGAGAAAGAAAGAAAGATGCAAATTGTTGGTTATGGGTTAAATATGCACCCATGTGTTTGCTTTGTTTGAATAATAGTTATGTCAATAAGGATGTCAACAGTTGGTATTGCCTTAATTTATATTTTAGCCACACTCACAGCCAATCATTCCTACCTTAACCTAAGCCCAAAACCCGTAAGTCCTTTTGATGTGTGCATTGTCAATTATTACCGTGAAATTTGATTGTCACCCAAGCATATGATAACAAAGTTTCATATGTGGACCTTTTGAGTGATATATTGGTGCAATTTTCACCGATCCAGAAATAAACTGAGATGAGTGACAAATGGTGAGGGGTGTGTTGCATGACAATAAAAGCCGGAAGCTTGTTAGGTTTAATTAGTCGGATTCTATTTTGAATTAAATGTAACATCCTTTACTTGCTAGCCAAATATGATTATTGCAATTCTGGAATGGCATGACTTTGGACTATCGCTAAGGCGTGCAAGGGATTTTGGTTTATAATGTTGTTAAATGTTTTGAATTAGATTTGCTTGAGGGCAAGCAAAGCTTAAGTGTGGGGATGTGATGTGTGTGCGTTGGAATGAGATTTTAAGTGTTTAAACGTTAAATATTACGTATGATTATTCGTTTATATGCATGTGATTGAGTTGAATAGGTTGACTATGAGTTGGAAGTGATTTTGTAGGAAAAACAAGGAATTTGGAAGCTTACATGATAAAACAAGTCATTGGAGGGGTCAAGAAACGAAGTTTCAAAGTGCAGCAGAAAGGCTTCCACCGTAGCCTACTGTAGCCACCGTAGGCTACGCCAGCTCAAGTAAAAAATCAGCAGAATACACCCCACGTAGGCTACGCTGGCTGGCGTAGCCTACGCCAGGACCCTTTTCAAAAACCCTTAAATACGCGTTTTATTTAGGTTTTAGCCACCACTTGATTCCCATTCGACCTAAGACGAAAAAAGACGTATTTTGGAAGTTCTGGGATCGATTTTTCACCATTCCAACCCCAAAAACAAGATTCAATCATCCGGAATGCAAATCAACAACGGTTTTGAAGATCATTCAAGAACAATGAGCGGCTAATCCTCTCGTGATCGACTTCGGGTATTAGGTTTTGTGTGATTAGGTTTTTGTTTTTGTTTAACTTTGTTGGGATTAAACTTTAGAACCTGTTAAGTTCTTTTATGAGTTTAACTTGTGTTTTGATTATTTAAACAACGATGTTGGTAAACTTCTAGTTGAATATCATTTAATCTTCCGGAAATTATATGATTGCAAGTTTTGGTTTCTAATTGAATTGGTATTGAGTATCAAGACCCATTAAGTCCTGATTATCGATATCACTTAATCATAGCACGTATAGAGTCCCTATTAAGGATTTTCCTTGAAGTTAAACTAAACAATTGCTGAAAACCAAACCTAGAACCGAAGTGGATTACTTTCTCTTATAATCATTTTCTTAATCAAGTTTGATTCTTTCCAAGTTATTTTCTTAGTTTATTTATTAATTATTCCAAAAATCTAATTTTCACAGCCAAGAGGCAATAGTTAAGTAATTTGTTAATTTAATTAATTAGTATTTCATAAATTAAAGTACAATACACCGACCACTAATTCCACGAGGATCGACAACCCTACTTACCCTAACTAGTTTAAGGTGAATAGGAACACACATTTTAACATCTTATTTGATTGATACTTCGACATCGATCATTGGGATTAAACTTTAAAACCCGTTAAGTTCTTTTATGAGTTTAACTTGTGTTTTGATTATTTAAACAACGACGTTGGTAAACTTTTATTTGAATATCATTTAATCTTTCGGAAATTATATGATTGCAAGTTTTGGTTTCTAATTGAATTGGTATTGTGTATCAAGACCCATTAAGTCCTGATTATCAATATAACTTAATCATAGCACGTACAGAATCCCTATTAAGGATTTTCCTTAAAGTTAAACTAAACAATTGCTGAAAACCAAACCTAGAACCGAAGTGGATTACTTTCTCTTATAATCGTTTTCTTAATCAAGTTTGATTCTTTTCAAGTTGTTTTCTTAGTTTATTTATTAATTATTTCAAAAATCCAATTTCACAGCCAAGAGGCAATAGTTAAGTAATTTGTTAATTTAATTAATCAGTATTTTCTAAATCAAAGTACAATACACCGACCACTAATTCCACGAGGATCGACAACCCTACTTACCCTAACTAGTTTAAGGTGAATAGGAACACACATTTTAACATCTTATTTGATTGATACTTCGACATCGATCAAATTTTGGCGCCGTTGCCGGGGAATCGGTGCGCTTGGTGTTTTGTTATTTTATTTGTTTTAAAAAAAATCTTTTTTGTTACTTGTCTTATTTTATTTGTTTTTATTTTCGTGTTACGCTTGGTGTTTTCAGTGTGCAGGTGACAGGTTGCATGCATACTCGATATTCAGGTAGGAAATCACCACTAGTATTCGATCCAGAGATAGAAAGATCAGCAAGATATAATCGTGTTTTGCATCGATCAGGGTTACCAACTACATCAATTTCACAAGCTATCGATCAAGCAGCTGATAGTTTGTCTGATTCAACTCACATGGATAATCCAAACAACCAACCACCTCAAAATCCAAACCCTCCTCCCAATAACCAACACCAAAACCCAAATCCACCCCCACCACCAAATAACAACCACAACAACAACCTAAACCAACCACCTCCCAACAATAATATGAATCAAAATAACCTCAATCAAGGAGACGACTTTGATCATGTAAGCATGCATAGTGTTCACACGGGTGATGAGAATTATGAAGATGAATGGGATAACAATGAAGAACCCTATAACGGTGCAAATTATGATGCTTGGAATGGAAATTTTGGTGGAGGTGATGGACAAAACGGAAATAACAATTGGAGGAATGATCAACATGGGGGGATGCACCACCTATCAACCAACAAAGGGGTAGGGTTAATAATAATGTCAATCAGCCAAGAAGACTTCAAAGAGCTCAAGTACAAGGTGTGGATAGCCATTTTAGACCGGCTATTTCTGAAAATCCAAATCCCATCGCACCTCCAAATCGTAGAGGAAGAGCTTTTGATGTACGCCCTCATTATCTCACTATTCTTCTTGCATTTAGAGGTACTGCAACAGAAGAACCATATGTGCATCTTGCTGAATTTGATGCAATATGTAGCACTATTGGTGGGAATCACTTCACACAAGATGAAGTGAGGTTGCGATTGTTCCAATTCACTTTGAAAGACAGAGCTAAGCAATGGTTCCTTACCTTGCCTGACAATAGTATTCACACATGGCAAGATGATCAAAGGAGACGGATGCACAACGCTTGGCAAGCAGGTGAACCAGTGATTGAACATCCAGAGATTATAGACTACACCACTCTTGCCCCATATGATGGAACAGTGCACTACCCAGCCCCACCAGTGCATCACTCACCATGGCTCGACCCTATTCAAGATGAACAGCAACAACAACAAAGTCAAGGAAGCTCATCGGACGTCTTCAACTTTGGAACATTCTCAGACACAATGAGGAGCATTTTTGGCGATCCACAGAATCCTTACTATTGAGTACTCGCTGATCCATGATCAGGTCCACGTACTCCTCTTATCTGTTAATGTTTTCTGAATATTAAACTAGCGTTAATTGTTATGGTAATTGGGTGGTCGGGAGGTGTGAGACAATTTATGTTAATGGGTAAAGGTATGTTGGTTATGGTTATATTTTTGTCCGGGTCGGTTTGGGTTGGAAAAGTCGTTTGGGTTGATTTCTTGGATAAACTGATGTGCAAAGCAAAGAAAACATCACACACTTAACCTCAACACCATACATTAGGGACAATGTAACCCAAGTGTGGGGATGAGGTGAGGCAAGACAAGAGTTGAAAGAGTTGAAAAATTTTTGAAATTTTTTTTTTTTATTGTTTTTAAGCAATCCAATCGAACATGAAAATAACAAGCATACCAATTGATTCTTGTCATGTTTGATGTAAGGGTCCTTAGTCATGGCTTAATTCTACGGTAAAAAAAATAATAATAATTATGTTAGCAAGGTTTTACAAAAAAAAAAATAAATTAATTAAGAACTGTCTAGTTAAGGTTAACAGGCTATTGGTGTAATAAAAGCATGCACACGCCGACAACCCTAATTCCCACTTGGTGAGATTTTGAAGCTTACTAGATTGTTAGTTCACATAAAAAGTGTTTCAATTGTTGAGTGTAGGCCATATGATTCTTTGTTTTAGAACTTGTGTGATTTGATACATACCAAGACGGTGAATTTGATAAATGCACATAGATGATAGAGGCAATCTAGGATTCCCTTCTCTTTTAACACCATTTCTTGTGATGCATCACTTTACCTAAAATTCTCCCTAGTAGCCACTTTCGAGCCTTAAACCGTTTATTTTGACAAACCCATATCAATAAAACCCAAATCAAATTTTACCCAATGTGACCAAGTTACCACTGTTGATAACATTCAGACTAGCTTCAGTATTTGATTTATGATAAAAGCAAAAAAAATAAAAAAAATAAAAATAAAATAAAAAAAATAAAAAAATAAATAAAAAAAAAACTAGAAAGAAAAGAAAGATGCAAATTGTTGGTTATGGGTTAAATATGCATCCATGCGTTTGCTTTGTTTGAATAATAGTTATGTCAATAAAGATGTCAACAGTTGGTATTGCCTTAATTTATATTTTAGCCACACTCACAGCCAATCATTCCTACCTTAACCTAAGCCCAAAACCCGTAAGTCCTTTTGATGTGTGCATTGTCAATTTATTATCGTGGAAGTTTGATTGTCACCCAAGCATATGATAACAAAGTTTCATATGTGGACCTTTTGAGTGATATATTGGTGCAAGTTTCATCAATCCAAAAATAAACCGAGAGGAGTGACAAATGGTGAGGGGTGTGTTGCATGACAATAAAAGTCGGAAGCTTGTTAGGTTTAATTAGTCAGATTCTATTTTGAATTAAATGTAACATCCTTTACTTGCTAACCAAATATGATTATTGCAATTCTGGAATGGGCATGACTTTGGACCATAGCTAAGACATAGCAAAGGATTTTGGTTTATAATGTTGTTAAATGTTTTGAATTAGATTTGCTTGAGGGCAAGCAAAGCTTAAGTGTGGGGATGTGATGTGTGTGCGTTGGAATGAGATTTTAAGTGTTTAAACGTTAAATATTACGTTTAATTATTCATTTATATGCATGTGATTAAGTTGAATAAGTTAACTATGAGTTGGAAGTGATTTTGTAGGTAAAATAATAAAGTTGGAAGCTTACATGGTGAAACAAGGCATTGGAAGGGTCAAGAAACAAAGTTTCAAAGTGCAGCAGAAAGGCTTCCACCGTAGCCTACTGTAGCCACCGTAGGCTACGCCAGCTCAAGAAAAAAATCAGCAGAAAGGGTCCCAGCGTAGGCTACGCTGGCTGGCGTAGGCTACGCCAGGACAATTTTTGAAAACCTATAAAATCGCGTTTTTATTATTTTTCAGCCACCACTTGATTCTCATTCGACCTAAGACGAAAGAAGACGTATTTTGGAAGTTCTGGGATCGATTTTTCACCATTCCAACCCACAAAAACAAGATTCAATCATCCGGAATGCAAATCAACAACGGTTTTGAAGATCATTCAAGAACGATGAGCGGCTAATCCTCTCGTGATCGACTTCGGGTATTAGGTTTTGTGTGATTAGGTTTTTGTTTTTGTTTAACTTTGTTGGGATTAAACTTTAGAACCCGTTAAGTTCTTTTATGAGTTTAACTTGTGTTTTGATTATTTAAACAACGACGTTGGTAAACTTTTATTTGAATATCATTTAATCTTCCGGAAATTATATGATTGCAAGTTTTGGTTTCTAATTGAATTGGTATTGTGTATCAAGACCCATTAAGTCCTGATTATCGATATAACTTAATCATAGCACGTACAGAATCCCTATTAAGGATTTTCCTTAAAGTTAAACTAAACAATTGCTGAAAACCAAACCTAGAACCGAAGTGGATTACTTTCTCTTATAATCGTTTTCTTAATCAAGTTTGATTCTTTCCAAGTTGTTTTCTTAGTTTATTTATTAATTATTCCAAAAATCCAATTTTCACAGCCAAGAGGCAATAGTTAAGTAATTTGTTAATTTAATTAATCAGTATTTTCTAAATCAAAGTACAATACACCGACCACTAATTCCACGAGGATCGACAACCCTACTTACCCTAACTAGTTTAAGGTGAATAGGAACACACATTTTAACATCTTATTTGATTGATACTTCGACATCGATCATGGATCGACGATCATTAGTAACTAACCATATCAACATCATTGTAAGCATGGATATCCAAAGTAAAGGATTTGCGAATAGTCGATCAATTAATGAAATATAGTAGCAATGTGAGCAAGAGCATGATATTAAGCCTCAGTGTTAGAACAGAAAGGGATATGCTCCTTATTGAAACTCCAACTACTAAAATTAAGGCCAAGAAACATACATTAACCGGTAGTGGATAGACGATCATCGGTAACCAACCCTATCAGCATCATTATAAGCATGGATATCTAAAGTAAAGGATTTGTGAATAGTCAATCCATGAAATATAGCACCCTTAAGATACCTAAAAATGTGCTTGACTTCAATCTAATGACACACAGTAGGTTTATGAAGAAATTGATGTCCCTTGGTAACTGCGTAACCAATCTCTAAACAAGCAGGATAAGAAAGTAGATCTTGCTACTATTTTGCTTCGTTTTTTCTTCTTCTCATTATTCACAAGCTTCTATTTTGCAAGGTTTGTTGCATTGTTTGTTCCACTTTTTAACAATCAACGAGTTGATTGCTTTTTTTCCTTTTTTTTAAGCAAAGAAATTCATAACAGGAAAAGAGAATTTAAAATAATTTGGTCGATCACCAAAAACGTATAAACTCTGATACCATGATATGGTATGAGAGTTTAAGGTGGGTAATGTAATTTATTCGTATTTTTCTCATATATAAATTTGAATACAACGAGAGAGATGTATGGACGCTATATATGAGAAGCTAAAACAACATAAAGAAAATAAACACGATAAATACATAGAAAACTAATCAACTAGTGGAAACCCAAGCATCTATAATATCATGGATCACCTTGCTGTAGAAAGCAATCCCTTTTGTATTGATGCGTACGCTATAGCGACCTCTAATCACATAATTAGCTTTTATTAATTAATCTAATCTAGGATTAGAGTCATACTACATAAATTGTGTCTACTTTATTTCCACAGTCCATTTCTAGTAATTTATTGTATTAGATGTAAACAAAATAAGAATTTATGGAACATATCCCAGGAGATCTCATACATGAATCCATTTTATTCTTCTAATGATATTAAATCTACTTCTAAACAAATATCCAATACCTGGTTTTTGAACAATAATTTTCATCCATAAACTTGGAGATGTTCTTCCTGCATGTTTTGCTCTTCAATTCTTGTACCTCATTGATAATTTATTCTTAAAAGCTTGGTTTCAAGTACTTCAACTCTTATCTATTAATTGACTGAAGTATGGATCATTGCTTTCTGGTGTCAAGCAAGCACAAAACTTGACCACATTTCTCTGTGCTAAAGGGGGTTATGTGAGGCTCCACTCTATCTTGTTGATAGCTGTAAGATAGTTTATGGTCACAAGTGTTTTTATAAAATGCCACATGCATGACCCAAGTTTTATTTTCTAATAAACTACTTCATTCCTCGTAAGAATCATTACCAGAGTTTGATAAAGAATGGAATGCATTACACACACCCTATCTGAAGCTGAATTCTAACTATAAATACTCCGTCTTATTCGATCAACTAATATCGTCCTCCAGCTTCACCCCATAGGCCCATAGTGATTCCTAGCTTATATATTCCTTGCTATATCTGCCAACGAGGTATAAGTACCTACGACTGCAACCAAAATCCCGATAAACACAATGCATCCAATAAGCACCAACTCAAGTCCAAATCTTCTGTAGGTTCCTGAAATCTTCAAGTAACACAAGGATGGTAGTATGATTGATGCGGTGACACTTAAAAACGCTCCCACGAGTGACATCAAATACCCAAAGAAAGGGAGTGTCACGGCTACAACTACTGTGCTTATTACAAGTGCTGTTCTGATAAGAAGGCTGAAGTTTCTAGTATTGTAAACAGATAGAAATCTTTCTTCAATTGTGTGAACAATTGGTGTCACCATTAGTGCATATTTAGCTATTGGGTTCACCACTGTGGTGCATATAGCTACTCTTGAGCTTATTTTGTCGGTGGGAAGGTTTAAGGTAATCTGTGACTCCACCTCTGAACCAAACATGAGGTAGCCAACGACTGCCATTGACGAGTAGGTGATTGTGCAGAAGATAAAACACAGTAGCAAAACCTGCATTAGAACCCATAATAGAAAATTATATTTATATTAAGATAAGAATCTTAGGATATTAGTTTTTTTATAAATGAATACGAGAAAATTTAATCTCTAAATACTTTTAAACTGCCAAACCCAAAAAATAACTTTAAGACACCATGACAAATGGATGAACGGGTCTACATATAGTCGTCCAAAAAGTAATTGTAATGATAACACTTGCTTGATTATTTTGTTCTAAAGCTTAGATTATTATTAAATAATATATATCCGTAACATATTTGACAAACTGGTTATTTATAAAAATGAGTCCGACTTGTTTTGAACCTCTTACACCTCTACTATGAACTTTTTAAGAGTAACTATAGATCATCATGCATTAGAATGCTAGAAACAATGATAGATCTAGTACATGTAGGGGCATGAAGAATGGGCAATCACATAATCCCAAATAGGAAACATCAGAGGGAAGTGAAAATAGTTAATTTATACCTATGAACATGAGAAAATTGCACAAGAAATTAGATGTTTACTAATACCTTCGAGAATTGATGTTGGTTTCTCATGGATGTATACAAAGTAGGGAAAACCGGATGTGCACAATAGCAGAAAGCGTACAAACTAATAGCCGAAGGCATCCCCTTCCATTTTATGCTTTCACCCTTTTCGTGAAACCCGACACCGTCAAACTCACCAACCCACAAGATCGAACCTAAGATGATCAGAGATGCCAGGACACCACTCGCTGATATATACGAAAGAATGGTCAAATTATTTAACCAGATTGTGGGGAGTACGATGGCAGCAACAATAATAACAAAGCTTTTCTTGCTATCTATATGAATCCCATAGAGATCAAATTCAACTTCTGGTAATAAGTTGCTTAGATTATCGCCTTCTAGGATCAAAAAACCTGTTGCAACTAAATAGAGCTCTATGTTCATGGTGACTGATACTATGATCCTCCCTGTTTTACCAAAAGCACGATATCCAATGTCCGGATAACTTCTTATTGTGTTATCGGTATCCATACATCTTTTAATAAGTAATCCTGTGTAGAAAGTTGAGATGGCTATTGTGAAAAGCAGTAGCAAACTCAACCACCCTCCTGATGCCAATGCATATGGAACCGATAGAATCCCGACACCTAAGAAAAAACCATCAATATTATAAGTCAATTTAATGGAAATTCTTTATAAAAACATTTATTTTACTCAATTCTCCTAATTTTATCAATTTGTTATACATGCAGGTTTGTTGCGTAATACCTTCATAGTCATCCAACTTTATCAATTTGTTTTACTTGCTTTTTGGTTTCACGGGACCATTTCTTTTTGCAAACTTCAATAAAACTTTTCTAAAAAATTTAATAGCTTTTTAGCTTCATAAAATAATGACAAAATAGGGTTTACTTAAAAATGCCACCTTGCATTATTTCAAGAAGAGTTTCTCTACCACCAACTCCTTACCCCCTCCATTAATCAAACTCTAAATAACCATAAAATCATAACCAAATCAACTCTATTTGTGATTTTAGCATCATTAATATATTATATAATTAGATTAACTGAAACCAAAACACGATCCAGTTATGCTTTATAGTACGTTGGAGGTGAGTCAATATCCCCTTGACGAGATGTTCAAGGGGGCAGTGACCCCTTACGCGGTCTAAGAGACACGCTCCTATCGGGTCTAGAGCAGGAACACTTTCAAAGATACTCAATTGAGCTTTCAAATACCCACGTACAGAAGATGAATAAAATAAAAATTAAAGTTTATTTAGATACTTTAATTAAAAATTTACCAAAACCTGAAAGTGAGTATTGTAGGTTAAATTATACATTCTTGTTAAGAAAATTATCCGTTTTTTATAACCGTGTTGTAAAACATATTAACACGCACGCCCAAGAAACTAATTGCACCCGGTTGTTACGAAACCAAGTTCTATTATAAAACGTGTAGCAACAATATACCCGTGAAAAGGTTAAAGGTAGCACATAAACCAAATCAGTCAAAAAAGACAATATTGCGTACAGTTAACCCTAGCATGTTTTCCATTTGAAGACCATCGTTAAACGTGATCAAACAGTGTAATCATTTGAATCAATAAAGTGCAGAGAATAATAAAAAGAAAAATTTTCAAAATATCCATTTTGTTTTTTTTCCCTCAATATGTCATCTCAATTTTTTTTTTAAATGTCCTTTTTTAACAAGGCATCGACGTTTCTCCAGACACGCGGGCACCCACACAACCACCAGAGAAGACGTCTGCAAAACACAGGCGTGCGCCTCCAAAGATATAACGCTTAAAATATAACTTTTACTCATATTTTGTTTTTTTCTTATAACTTTTAAAATATAACGTTTTATAAAATTTCAAATATACCATTGAAACGTGCTTATTTTTATCTACGTATCGACGTAAATTTTATTCAAAACGAATTCTAGTCAAATTTACATCGAACTTTGGATATAAGATTTGACCCGAATTGGTTTTGAATAAAATTTGCGTCTGCACGTAGATAAAATAAGCACGTGACAATTGTATATTTGAAATTTTATAAAACGTTGTATTTTAAAAGTTATAAGAGAAAAACAAAACATGAATAAAATTAATTATATTAATACTAAATATAAAAAAGAAAAGCAAATCAAATGTGCATTGAGATGGGTGAACAAGTGTGGCCGCCTCTTTCTTTGCGACTCCATTTTGCGGGCGTACGACTTCATTTTACAGGTGGTGCCTGCCGTCTGTATCGACTACGTGTCTGATTTTTAATGGGCCCAGGCGTCCACGCTTGTTCGGGAGGACATATTGAGAAGAATTTGAAAGAGGCATTTTGAGAAAAGTGTAAGTGTACGTTTGGGGAAAAGGAAGATTTTGAGAATTTTTACCTCAATAAAATCATGTCACGTTTTGCCCTCCATAAATTTTGCACAAAATCTCAATGCCTTTAAGGTTCAATGTAACGCCCTAATTGATCACTCTTACGATCACAATCAATACATCATACACTAGGAAAACTAAGACTAACCTGATAGAGCATTGAGACCATTGAAACATGTGTTAAAGAAGGAGGAAGTGCCGGTAGCAGTGACACCGGCTGTGTTGTTTAGGTTCTGCTCCTCCGCCTTCGTTCCGTTTTCGTGGTTAAGCAGTAGCGGTATTGTAACCGAGTAATCTTCTAGTTTTTCTCCCTCCATCAGAATTTTAGATAGAGAAAGAGATGATTGTTGAATGATATTTGCAGAAAAATGAAGAATATGCAGAGGCTTGGAAAGTTATGGAGATATATATATATAAAAGGGTGAGGGTGACTTCTCATGGAGTTTGTTGTACGTATGTATGTTGTATTGGTATATATATCCTCCGTTGCTTTTTTTTTATATTTTTTCTCGGGGTCCATTACCAACCCAATTAAGTAGCCATTGCAAATTTAACTTATTGAATAAGACAAAGTAAACAAGTATTTGTAGGTTTTTGAATTTCATCAAGAGTGAAATTAATTACATGGAATTTTATATATGACTAGACTATTATTAGATTAGGATCGGTATTGACTGATAACATCATCACTATCAACTATTTGAATATTAAAATACTCCAGCAACAAACTAATAGATGATATCAAAGACTAGATAAACTATTAATAAACAAAATATATCTCTAACATTCCCCTCCAAGCTCGTGTTGATGCCAGCATGGATTTAAGATAAGCAAACCAAGTATTAGAAAGTCGTTTAGTAAGTATATCTATAATATGATGGGTGATCTTAACATAAAAGACCTTGAGAGAGCCGGTGAATTAGAACCATAATTCAAATATAGTGTAGATCAATCTGAAGAGGTTTGATGCGTTGTATAAAAATAGGCTTAGCAACCAAATAGGTAGTATCAAGTTTGTCACACCAAAGGGTAGGTGGAAAACTAACACACGTATACTTAACTCCCCAAGAAGTGACCTAATCTATCTAGCCTCTATAGCAACATCAGCCAACAATACTTTGCCTTGGGTACTAAAGTGAGCAATGGTGTATTTGAGTCAAGAAAACCACAATAACCTGTAGTTAAGCGTCTACCTTTTGGAAAACCTAGTCGGTCAACATTAGCATAACCATGAGTAGCCATTGTGGAAGGGCGAGAAATAACAAGAAAAATTGCATTAATGCCATTAAGATGCCTCGTAATATATATGCTTGACTACAAACCACTACTGGTTAGTAGGTTCTAAAGAACTAAGCATGCTCTAAGTCCTCATGGTAAAACTAGCTAGGAGTATAACTACTAAATCACATCCAAGACAAACGCAGTGGAGATGTGATTGATAAGAATATCATCTACATTTGCAAACACATAATAGGTAATCGCATCATGACAGTAAATAAATAATAAAGTGTCAAGAATGCACTCGTTAAACCCGAGTAATAAAAGAACGGTAGAGAGTAATTAGCAGGAAGCTTGTGCCCTAGTATCTTGCTGGTTGTTGTTATTTTGTTTCGTAATAAAAGTTTTTTTTGCTTGGCCGGTCAAATAAAAAAGGTGAAGGTGTGGAAGTAGGAATCGGTGAGGATGGTGGTGGAGGTAGGGGCGATGAGAGAGGTAGAATGGGATGGCTAAGGAGGGTAGGGTTTGTGTTGCTAGTTTATAATAAGTAGCAATAAGAATGTTGGGTAGGTCAAGTGGTGTTATAGATGTGGGTATAGTTATTACGTTATCACGAAAGGTAAGGTGATGAGATGTGTATGTATGAAAGGTGTGAGGGTCATAACAAATGTAACCATGATGGTGGTTGTTAGGGGCACACCCAAGATAGATGTAGGAGATAGATTTAAATGAGTTTGTGTTAGAGAGTATCCCCAGGAAAAGATAATAAAAGCAACCAAAGGCGCGGAGAATTATGGTAATCGTGGTCAGTTTTAGAGGAAAATGTAAGAAAACAATTTGTTCAGTCCAGGGTGGGTAATTGGATGATTAAAGAGGAAGCTAAGGTATAGGAATCGTATCAAGATTTATAAGGTAGGTTTGCGTGAAATCATATGCGTGGTTACACTTAAGCCTAGAAGCCATGATTCAACAAGTTGAAAAGTATCAGAAACATTCACAAAAGACAAAAACTGATTAGTAGTTTATAATCTTCAGGTGGCTCCATAACTTTGTGGATAAAAGATGGCAATCCCATGGTTTTGAGAACAATAAGCATTTGATGTTTCGAACTAAGGTGGTTGTCTCCATTAAGTTAACTAGGTAAGGCTTTGATCCCAAGAGACATAATACCTCATAGTTAGATTTACATATGAGAAACATAATCCTTATACCTCAAACATTCATTTATTAGCAATAGCAGAACTTTAAAAATCATTACATTATCCTTGTCTTAAACACAAGATTAACTTAACTAATCCTGAACTATATTAGCGTGGATGCAAGTTTTTAATATGTCGGGTAGCTTTTATTTTCATGTCAAGCAACCATCCTCACTCCTACTATACGCTCAACCTTATATGCATTCCAAATTTAGTGTTGATTAAAGAGTTCTAGCTTTAACTTTAATACATAACTTGATATTTTATATCGTTTCATAATGGCACTAACCCTTACATCACAACATATCATAAGAATAGTAATAACCGTAACATATCATGGCTTAACATGATCATATCATAGCATATTATAGTCAAGTTAAGTTTTATAACTATTCTATATGTAACTCATGAATCCAAACAATAGTTGCATTTATGACAATACAAGTATGGGATCATGTAACCCTTTCTTGCATTTAGCAAGACATAAATTTCCCATGTTTTGAAGGTATGTAATGCTTAATATCATTTTACTTTTATTGCAAGACCTTTCATCTTGTTCTTGTCGTGTTTAGCAAGACTTAAACCCTTTCGTGTGCAAGACGTGCCACATCTTTTTCTTTCTCTTAAACAAGACTTAATTATTTCTCTTTTGGAAGGATTTGAACCATTGATCAAATAATTCAATGATTAAAATTAAGTAATCTAATATCTTTAATAAAAGCAATGTAAAATACCGCTCAAAAGACCAAAAAAAAAAAAGAATATCTACCATTGTTGACTCTTTTTAAGTTAGATTCAATTCCACTAATACTTTTAAAGTCAAATAACTTTTATGTATTTTATTATTTAAAAAAAAACATACCATAAAATATAAAATTATATCTATTTAATTTAAATATATTATTACTACTGTTAAAAAAACATTTTTAACATGGTATGTGATTATCTTCGTAGTAACTGATTACCTAATTATGCATGATTTCTAAACAATTTTGCGTTGGTACATAATTACATGTACCCGGTACTTAATTACCAATGGATGGTTACACCCTTTGCCTAGTACATGTGCCGTTTATGTAGTGGCTTCATACATTTTGTATGAAAATAATATGTATGTACGTACGTATGTATGTATGTATGCATGTATATATGTAGATAGGGAATAGTTTGGGAGCTCTTCTTTTACACATGTAAAATAGTTCTCTTTAAAGCATAAAATGAAATCAAAGAAAGTAAACATGAATGAGTGTTTAGCTGTTACGCAATATTGAAGTGTTATGATGTCTTACATTGGTCTTACTGCTCCAGAAATCCAATATCATGATAGGCATAATAGAGTCCAACAACATCGTAGGTAGAAATAAAATCCCGCTTAATTGATAGTAGAAATAGAGTCTCAATTAATTATGGGTAGATTAAACTCTTATTCTATCACAGGTATAATAGTGATCTCGTGATCATGATTTTGCTTTTGTGTTTAGTCTATCTGGGAATATAGAGGGGCATGACCTAGAGCAATGTTTGATTAATGTGTATGTTAAAGTATTATGAATCCATAATTTATGTGACTTAGTGTAAGATTGTTTCCTTGTTTGAAGTAAACAAATTGTGTTTATGTGCTTATCGTAAGTTTTAAAGTCTTAATAATTGATAAAAATAAAACTAGAACTCAATCAACTTTGTTGATTTTAATATGCATATGATTTCAAGTACCAAGTAGATAGGATGCTCAACTTGGCATGAACATGAAGATTACTTGTAAAATGAACATCGCATCCTAATTAAGAGTTTTTCCATTTTATGTTTTAGATTCGGTCAAAATGCATGGGTGATGTTTTTAATTGACTCATTTTTATTGAGCATGCCACATCACATTCATGCAACTTGAGGTAATCAGGGTATTTCAATAAGGAAGTGCTTCACTATAAAATTCAAATAATATTTAGAGACCAAAAACCGAAAATAGGACCCATTAGTGATTCTTCGACTAAGGTCTATGAGAAAAAAGGTGTGGGTTAAAAATTTTATCTATGTGCGCCACCGATCGGCATTACGAGCCATGACTAAAGGTAGCATCAACAATAGATTGTCGTCCATCCTTAGCTTTGTTTCACTTTACAAGCTTTTCAACAAAGGATTTCTTATAGAGCTAAATTAAAATGTATGTCAATGTTGTTAAAAATGTATGTCAATGTCTCAATGGAATGTATTGATTTTAAATTCCAACACCAATTCCAACAAACAAGTTAACACTGTGTTAGTTCAGATGATAGATTCAACGTTAATCTTGTCATATCTGAGTTTTGAAGCACTAGTTCCAACTAAAAGTATGATATATGAATTACGTGTTGCTATTCTATGAAGAATCATATCATGAGGTTTATACATTTGAAAACGATAAAGTATTTATGAAAACAAGAAGGGTTGTTTGATATTTACAATCACTATTTACGATGGATTACCCACAACAAAGGTAGAAACTTTTCTAAAAACTAAGCCGAAATCTTTTCTGAAATTCTTGTCATTTGAATATTAACATTCATCAACGTAAATGTGGCCTATTGGTAGGACCCAAGTTCAAAATCCTTATATTGTTGTCCGAAATAAAATTAAAAGTATTAAATTCAAACTGGTGATGGATTATCAATGGAGATTTCGTAGCATCTTGATCTCACTGAATCTTGTCTATAATTATACCAGCGAAATGTCTACTTTAACTGTTGGTAGTCCATTGATGACCATCGTTGGATTATCGAAGACAAGTATGTTTTATTATTTTTATATTTCTTTTTTATATTTTGATGGCTTTCGTTGGTGTTAGTTATTATTCTTGTATCAACTTTATGATAGTGGTGGTCGAGGACAATTAAATTTGATCATCATAACCCCTATGTTTCTAGGCTTTTGACAATCGTGACCATCATAACATTAATTTAGCCTTGCTTCTATTCGCTTCTATGTAGAAGTGTTCATCCAAAGTACACTATGTGTATCGAATGTAATGGAAGGCCAAGTCACCTCCACATTATCATAGGACTGGTCCGTAGATTTTCGATATTCTGACTGTCAGGGGCCGTCCCCGAGAATCATCGAAAAATTTTGGGCCCTGTGCGGATAGAGAAAAACCGACCCCTTATTGTATAAAGTAAATAACTTATCTATAAAATTTTGAACCATGTGCAAGTAGAAAAAAAACGAGACAATAGTTTGATCAATCGATCGCTCTGACCTCCCGTGTTCCGATCTTTTTTTATAGCTTACACCCCAAAACCCAAGTTATTTTGTTTGAGTTTTAAAATGAGTTTAAAAATTTAGAAGTAGGTAAATGGTAGTAGGCTAAAAAAATTAAAATATTAATGGGCCTAAAGTTTGTTAGGCTTATAATAATTAAAATTTTAACGAATTTAAGTGTTTAACAAATTATATAGATTTTTTTAATATATATATATATAATATAATATAATTTTTTTAAAAATTTCGGGCCTTTAAAAAGATTGGGCAATAAACGATCGCCTAACCCACCCCCTCAGGGCTGGCCCTTGCTCTGGGCATCAAGTAAAACCAGACCGCTTAGATATACATGGCAATGATATATGTAAAGCAAGGGATAGACTCTAAAGTGCTAAATCATTGGGTACAGATTGATGGGATGCACGTGATTCATTTTAATCAATAGTCGTTCAAAGTTAAAAAGTTGGATACAAACCAAATAAAATAGAACTAGCTTTAGTTACCCGTGAATTACACGGAAAGAGAATAATTAATTATTAAATAAGACAAAAACATAAATAAAACCAAATGAATTATATATAATATAAGACATAACAACTTTCGATTATAAGATTACAAATGAGCTAAACTCTCATTGTAAACTATATTTGTAGTAACATTAGTAGGTTTGTTTTTTTAAGTACAAACCGACTCTTAACAAAAATTGATCTTAACTTTTGTTTAATGTTATTGCGAAATATACAGCCAAAGAAAACTATCATTTTTTAGAATTAAAAGGAATACTTTTGAAAAGTTAAATCGTGAGCTAGATATTGAGTAGGTGTGAGTATATTAGTATGAATAAATTAAGATTTGAATAATAAACACCAAAAAGTTATGTGCAATAATGATATCAATTTTGAATTATGTTAACCCTATAATCAGATATAGGGATATAGTATTGAATTGGGTCGGATCGGACTATTAATGTTCATAATATCTCTAATTAGTTGTTGATTATTATTTATTTAATTAATACTAACTTTAGTAAACCCGTGTATTATACGGGTTGAAAAAATAAAATATTAAATATAATGAAATTTTGTGAAGTATAAAATGATATTCTAAAATAAGATATGATTAAAATTACGTATAAGTAATAACTATATATAATAAAATAATGATATCAATTTTTAAACTTTTGTTTTTAAATCTTTTTATCAAAAAAAGTTAGACATTTTTTTCAAAACAAATTGTATTAACAAATGTCAGTTTTTAAAATTTCTTATTATAACTTCTAATTTTAATTATTTTTAGTTTATAAAAAATTACTTTTTAAAAACATCAATTTTAAAATATTTTATATTTTAAAAAACTCCTATTTAATATTTTTTAATTTAGGTAATTATTTAATAGAAGAGAGAGGCGAGAAAAACAAATTTAGAGGGTTTATGAATGTGTCAAGTGTCCATTTAAGTTACTTTTTTAGTATTATATATATATATATATATATATATATATATATATATATATATATATATATATATATATACTAGGTTAGTACCCGTGTATTACACGGATTGAATAAATAAAATACTAAATAATTAGTAATAAAAATTTATGAATTATAAAATCATGTTTGAAGATAAAATATGATTATAATTACATATGAATAACTATTTTAAGTAAATAAACAATAATATATTTTTCTTAAACTTTTATTTTATAAAAAATGTTGGTTTTAAATATTTTGTTTTAAGAAAAATGAATTTATTTAAAAAAAACTTTGTTGTATTTTGTATTTTATAAAACTTTTATTTTTAAAAGTTGTTTTTAATAAAAAAGGTTTTAATTTATTAAATTATATAATTTTTAATTTGAAAATGGTATGAGTAATATTATTAGTATTCAATATTATTAATAGTAATAAAAGAAAGTAGAAAGTTAGAATGATAAACTTACAATTGTATCAAGTCTTATTTTAAATTTTCTTTGTTATACATAGATAGATATATAGATAAATAGATAGGCTAGAAAATCATTTTTTAAACGGATTATAGTTAGTAATAAACACAAAAAGTCAAAATACGATATTTTAATATAAGATATGATTAAAATTATATATACGTAATATTTCAAGAAATAAAACAATTATACTATTTTTTTAACTCATTTGTCTAAATAGTTTCATTTTTAAACATTCGTTTTATGATTTTTTTTATAAAAAAATTATTGTTTATAATTTTTTTTAAAACTCGGGTTTTTAATTATTCTGGTTGTTTTAATAAAACTACTTTTAGAAAATTTCATACTTTTTATAATTTTTTAAAAAATGATGGATTTAAAAATTTTGTTTAAAAAAGGTTTAGTGTTTTAGTAAATTTTATATTATATAAATTTTTTTTTTATTATTTATATTTTAATAAAAAGATGTGATTTTTAATTTCCTTAATAAAAATTATTTTCAAAAACATAGCATGATTTTAAAAAAAATCTAGATAAAAGAGAGAAATGTATCAATTAATAAAATTGATTTTTATTAAGAGACAAAAATTAGTTTGAATGTTTAAATTAGGGGTGTGAATTTCTGACCAGACCCGAAAGCACGACACAAACTTAACACGAAATTATGGGTTTAGGTATACTATAAACGGGTTCGGGTTAGGTTCGGGTCGAACCTGTGAACCAGCTTATCTAAACAGGTCGGGTTTGGGTTCAACCCAACAGGTTGGCGGGTTGACCTGTTCGACTCATTTTTTATTTATTTTATTTTATTTTATATATTTTGTATCACAAATTAAGTTTATTATGTGTTTTATTTCGAAATTTAGAATTTAAAATAGAAATCAGCACAAGATTTCATCACTAAAATATAACTGTTTTAAATTAATTAGTATTTTTTGTTGTAAAATAATAATTTTAAAGTATTAATATGTGAAAAAAATATAATAAATAAAACATTTAGGTCAATCGGGTCGTGTTCGTGTCAACCTGTAAATTTTCGTGTCGTGTTCAGGTTGACACTTATGGCATAATTTTCGGGTTCGGGTAAAATTTTCGGGTTCAGGTAGTGGTGGACCCGACAACCCAAAAACACGACCCGTTTAGCACCCCTAGTTTAAATTACTATAATATCTTTTTGAGGGAAAATGAAATGAGAATGTTTAAAAGAATGACAAGTGTCAAAAAAATTGTTTAAGAGAATGACAAGTGGTAAAATAAAACTATTTTTTATTAGATTCTAGAGATTTTATTTATTTAACCCGTGTAGGGTTACTAAAGCTTATGATTAAACAAAAAAATTTGCTTATTTTTTAAAAATAAGAAAGCTTCTTTTAATACACGTATCAGAGTAATATTACATACTATATAGTCGTTAAATATTTGATACTTTGATAATTTGATAAATATATTATAATTGAATCAATTAATTATACAGTTGAAAACCGATTTTGATGAGTCAAAAATTTCATAAAATAAAAATCCACTAAATTAAACGAGTTTATTTTAGAAAGCAATATAGAAACAGAGGAACAATACCATAGAAGTTGAATTAATAGATGGTTAAATGGAATTTTTAAGACATAATATAAATGGTTAAATAAAAGCTATATATTATAATTTAAATCAGTATGTGAGTATGATAATATATTTAAGTAAAATGTTTATCAGTATGGTAAGTAAATGAAAGCTTTAAATTGTAATTTAAATCAGTATGTTAGTATGGTAATATATTTAAGTAAAATGTATATCAGTATGGTAAGTAAAATGTCTATCAGTATGGTAAATTTAATATATTAAAAAACTGAAATAAATTACAGTATGGTCAAGTTTTAAGCGGGAATTGAAAATAAAGATGGTGTAAAAGTGTGCCACGTGTCAAATTGATGGTTTAAGAGAATGCCATGTGGCATCAAAAATCTTACTTTATTAGAGTCTATAGATATATAAAATATATAGATACGTAAGTTTTTATACTTAATTGATTAATTGGGTTAACTGTTCCCCTCTAAAACATGTTAACTGAGTTTTAAAATATTTATAAATTTACCGGTTCCATCTAGAACATATAAGTACTCATTAATATTTTTTTAAGAAATATGTTAAACGTGATACATAAACAGCAAAAAGAGGTTTTTTTTTGTAGGGATTCAAATTTCTAGATAATTAAATGCTCGGTTGAAACTTAAAGTCATGAATTGTAATTTTATATTGAATTTATTCGATGGTGGAACCATAAATTTTTTTTTAAAGGGGTCATCATTTTTCAATGATTTGATTTGTAACGAAACAACATGTATTTTTCGGGTTGTCAATCTGGTCGGGTCGGGTTGGGTCGGAATATAACTAATCTGCACTATAAATGTTAACAAAAATACGATACCAAGAAGAAATCAAATAAAACATACATTTTATAGTTCTCTATGTGTCTCAATCTTTTGAAACCGTTTCATTACATTACTATTACTAGACGAGGAAGAAACTTTCGATGATTTTTTTTTTCACAAGAAAATGGTCTATGTTCGTAAAATGTATCATATACATATTATGAATTGTAATGAATTAAATAACTAATAAATATAAATTAGGGCTTGAACACAATCTAGATTATAAATTTCTAAATACCAAAATCATCAAACAAGTTAACTAACAAATAAGTGAAATAACAACAATAAAACATCAAAATCACTAAAACAAAATTTAAGAGTTGAATCTTTATTTATAAACAAATTACAAATAAATAAAGAAACTAATTTAGAAAACTAACCTTGAATCCTAAAAGCTTGATAGTTAGTTGAAACTTGAAAGTCAAAATATCCAAATAGGCCGCCGGTCGCCGGAGTTGGTGGCCGCCGCAGTAGCTGGGTGATTGGGGGGAGGTGTCGAGGTAGATGGGAGGCTAAAACCTACAGGTGCAGATCGTAAGGTCGATTGTGGTTGGGGTATTTGGGATTAGGGTTTTAAGGTACGTTAAATTAAGGGTAAAGTTATAATTTACAAATTAAATGGTAGTAAAGAAAGCTAGACTTGCAACGTGCAAGGGTCAACCCCACGACCTCTTCCACACATGCTTGTATTAAACCAATGAACCAAAAACATATTAAGTTAAAATATGAATTTAAAAATAATAATTGGTTCACTTCCTAAAAAACTATAAGTTTACTCAAAAATTTGATATTATACGTTACACTACCGGCTCAAAAATTAATGGGGTCAACACGGATATATCAATCGGATAAAACTCAGTATATCATCAAGATCAAGTATGTTTTTGTGTGTGATTTCGTGAACCATAAGAATGGAATAAGTTATCAAAGATGAATGAGATCGTTTTGCAGAGAATCGGGCAGAAAACTGCCTTCGGCCATGCATTATCATATTTTAGTTTTACTCTCTTTTCTTTCAACCTCTTACAAATAGATCACAATTTCACAAATGTAATAAAATTATTATAAAGGCACAACTTAATCTTCTTTTGGTTCTTACAAGTTAAACGTGGATAATCTTTAGTTGCCTCTATCATCTAGAATAAAGACTGCTAATGTTTCTGTGTGTTCGTCGTTGTAACATGTCATCATCTAAGAGTCATAATCATTTAATCAGTCTTGTTTGTGTCATAATCATTTTATCAATCATATTTGTGTCTCTGTATATGCAATGGAAATGAATAATCACTTTTTTACTATAAAAAACGTGAATTGTAAAAAAATACTATTAGTATTGGTTTTTTTAAAAAGGTGAAGTTAAGAACCTATAAAATGCAAACAGAAAGATCGAAGAGCTGATATGAAAAGATAAAAACAATTAAACAAAAGCCATCAGAAATGAAAAGAGATTGAAGACGTGAGATAAAAGAACTGAAAACGGAACTCTAGGTCTAACGATTAAGACAGCACAAGGCTGCAGAAGATGTGTACCACCATTAGATTATTGACAGCATTGTTTTAAGTTTTCTCTAACCTATATATCATGTATCTAGTATTTATCATGCATTACAATTACATGGCCCAATTGATAGGAGCACGCCCGGAGAATACCGATTCAAACGTAACGATCAAAGAACGGATAGCATGATCTACGATTCGTTTTGGATACAGATTCACCACCAAAACAAACAATAGGGCAACGATATCTAACCGGAGATACAGATACACCACTACGGTTAGAGAATCAGATCTAAGAACACCACCAAACATGTCACGGTTGAGCTAGCAAAGACATAAATCAATTTAACTCAACATGAGATAAATCAACATAAATTTTCATTCTCAACTCCCTGCCCCTTTCATTCGATTTCTCCCTTTTAAATAATATGACACACTAACTAACCCACTACACCCATGATCCCTAAACCTAATTAACGACACAAATAAATATAAATAAATAAACAAATGCATATATAAATAAATAAATTAACTTAAACAAATATGAACAGAAAACTTAAAGCAAATATAAATGTGGCTAATGGGTCATGGGTCATGGATCGGCATCAGGTCGGTGATCCGATATATATCACAAATGTAATTTATTTGGGAATACCAAAAGTGACACTCAAACTTGTAAATTAAGTTAAACAGGTAAATATTGACTTTAGATGCATTAGGTTTGTAATTAACAAAAAAAAAAACTGGAATATGTAATTAAAAAGAACACGAATGGATAGACTGGATTTGAAATTGAAATCTTGTCGAGAGAATTGGAATTTATGATAAATTTCTTTAACAATAAACCTACACAACTCATAAACTAATACACCACCGTAAAATATTTCTCTCAGGTTCAAACTTTTATTTTACACCGGTAAACTTTGCATTTTATAACTACGCTCTAACTCAATTGCTTTTACCAATTTGATGAGCAACCCCCTTGACCCGTGGGCTTTATTAGTTATTACTAAGTTCACTATTTGTCTTTTTAGGTTTTCTAATATTATATTACTATCAAAACTATTATCATTTCTTTTTTTTTTAGTTACTAACCAGTATGGTACGTTTAATAATGCCAGTTTAGTGTTAAAAAGCAGTTGATTTAACTATTCAAGTCTAAAATATCTTATATTATAACTAGTTAGAAGATAAAATGAAGGTTGTGTTTAAAATTATTGAAAAAGGTAATATAATATATGACAAATAAAATTAGACAATGAAGCATGTGACATATCAGAGAATAGTTGGCATCGTTCAAAATAACGTCGGTACGCTGGTGTTGAAAGGTCGTATTCAAAGGTACCTTCTCTGCCTCTTATCCTCTTCTGATCTCCTCGTTTGTTTGTTTCTAGTTAACAATATTATGTTAATTGAAAACTAAATCTTATAATTAAGATGTATAAATTGCGAAAATGTAAAATGATAGTTTTATGCCTCCGTGAGGAGGTGGGAACAAGACCGGGTGACAGAAATATATTCACATTATGGCCGGAATATCAAATTTTAAAATTTCAGGATATATGTATTCGGGAATGGGAACGAGACCGGGTGTTATATTACCAATATTTTATTTTATTTTTAAGGTGGTCACATACCGATTTGTGGTATCAAAACTAAATATATTTATATCATATATAATTAAACTATATAACAAAACGTTACTAGAAACTTGAGATTTAGGTAAATGTCTAAATTACACTTGTACATTTGATATGATCAATGTTCACGAAAACCCTTGAAAAAATTTGATCCTGGGTATAAGTAGAAAAAAAATATATTCGTATAGAAAATGTCTATAATACTATAATAATTGGTTGTTCGATCGTCCCGAGAGGTTGAGGTGTGTGGTGCCTTAGAGCCTAGTTTGATCACCAGCTGAGTTCTTGACTTCCGGTGTTCCAATCACTCTTTTTACCACCTCCCTTCCCACCTCAATTGCAATTTTTTATGGATTTTATAATATGTTTTTTATTTCGTGATAGGTAAATGATAGTAGGTTAAAATAATTAAAAAATTTAAGGCTCAAATGTTAATATGCGTAAAGTAATTAAAATTTTCAAGCCATGGGAAATTAGGCCCTCGACGAATACCCACCCAACCCCACCTCCCCCCCCCCCCCCCCCCCCCCCCCCCCCCCCCCCCCCCCCACCACCAAAAAAAAAAAAAAAAAAAAACCCACCCTCCTTAGGGCCAGCCTTAAACTGATTTTAAAGATAAGTATGAATCGCAGCAGATGGAATTAAATTGCATGAAAAGGTTCGTAATGAGGAACCATGATACCGTTGAAGACGTGTGAAACCTATATAGTGACAAATATGTAAACGTGTATGAGATACAGTTTGAAATAAGTAGGATGTGAGTGAGAGTATTCACAATGACCCCTCATCTACATTTCTAATATAACTAAACATTATTATTTTTAAGTTTATCACTTATTTTCAAAAACCTTTCATATCTATTTCTCATATGTATCTTCATGTTAATTAAAAGATACTTCTATTCATCTTTTTAATGTGCTTTCTTTTTCTTCAACTAACAACCGCACACAAATAATATTAAAGAAAATAAATATAGGGGACGAATAGTAACACCTCAAATACTAGGGATTGTTAATTATAATTCCTTAAAATATAAGGGGTGACGATGGGGATGAGGCTTTAATGTGAGAGTAAAATTGCATGATTTTCAAGTTTTTCATATAATTTAGAGATGGGGAAAGATTACTGCCTAAACCGAAACCGAAACGAGCGAACAGGAACGGGAGCCTTGTTGTGTCGTTTATTAAGAAAATAATGTTCTGACTGTTCACAATGCTTACGAACGATATTCGTGCTCGTGTTCGTTCATTAAGAAAATAAATGCGTTAATGAACTCTTCACGAACATAAATGAACGCAAACGAAGGCACATGAATGCATACAAATATTCATGAATATTAATAAAACAAATTAAAATTTCTTAAAATAAACAAATTCAAACCACCATGCATTGATTTGGAATTAAAATAGAAACATTATATAATATTATATCAATCAAAGATAAATAAGTACTTTACAAATTATCTTAAACTAACTTTTAAATGAACAAACACAAAAGAATGTTAACGAACCACATTATCAAACGTTCACGAACATAAAAGAACAAACGCAACCTTTATTCATGTTTCTTTAACTAAACGAATAGAATTTTCTGTTTGTGTTCGTTCATTTATTAAACAAACGAACATAACATAACGAACTTCCTGCCAAAATATTCACGAACCGTTTACGAACGTTTGATTCGTTTACAGCCCTAAAACCATATATAGATGCTAATGTGAATATTTGATATCATCAAGAAAAGATGAATTTATGAGAAGAGATGTTTAGCTATAAACCAACAATTCATAATTTTCCACATTAGTTTGTCTGTTAAACTTTACTAACTATGTTCTTTTCTTAAACTTTTTAAACCATTTGACACTAAGAAATTCATGATAGATCACCCGTTAAGTTGATGCAGCGTGTTACAGTGGACACACCACTCCCCATAGTGTAAAGGGGGGTTAAAGGAGGTGGTGGGCGTGATGATATCAATTGAGGTAAAGGTTGAATGATGAATTCCTCTAAACAACCAATATTTTTATATATACATGCTTATATTAAATGAGAAAAAGGCAGGTGAGTGGCGCTAGTATTTCATGTGATTCAGTGAGTAGGTAAAGTCTAAGTAAAATAAAAGAGAGTAAGAGTAATGTTTGCGGTAAATGTTGTAATTATTACATTAATTATACTTGACAAATTACCAAATAAAAAGGTAATTACATATAAATAATTAACTCTTCAATGGCTCTCTTTTATTAAACTAGTATTATGCCATCCGCTTTGTGGAGCGCGTTAAAACCGTACCAAGTAGCATCAATGGCACACCACCACAGTAACTACCACACGAAAAAGTTTGTATTAAAAAAAAAATAAAAAAAAAAAAACATAAACAAAAAGTAGATGTAAGAACGTTGAACCACGAAGGTGAAACGCATAAAACGAAAAAAAGCAAACGAAAAGTATACATAAAAAAAATGAATCACGCAGGCAAAACGTAAAAACATATAAAACAATAAGTAAGCGATCTAAGACTAGCGCGGTTGCAATTGAGCCGTTAAACATAAAGAATAAGCATAAAAACGTTCAATCACACCGCACGCTATGAAGTGTTATTCTCAAAAATATAGACCGATACGTAAAACTAAAATTTGTATAAGATGAAAAGTATAGAGGGCCAAAGGTGAAAGTAAAACAATTTTGAGGCTACTTGTAAAATATATAAAAATATTTGGTTAAAATAAAAAGAATTCAAAGATTAATAAAAAAAGACAAAAAGATGAGTACAACTCACTAAGCATATGATATAACACTCTCAAACATAACTCATTTGATAACATAAAATATCACACCTGTACACAAACAACTGATATTAGTATTATATATGATTAATCGAGAGTGGGTCAAAGAGAGAAGTAAAGACCAACTATAGCGGCTCCATTAATCTATTTGACCCTACCAATTGCGTTTATGAGAAAAGACTTTAAGTGGAGACATGTCACGTTTTCTTGATTTAGTGATAATAGTAGGCTGAAAACGAACTGAACGTTCAGTGAACAGTTCTGTGAACCGTTCGACGGGAAGTTCGTTTAGTTCGTTTATTTAGTAAATGAAACAACACGAACTAGAAAATTTCGTTCGTTAGTTAACAAACGAACATGAACACGAGCCATGTTCATTCATTTATGTTCGTGAACGTTCGATAAATGGTCGTTTATGTTCGTTAATGTCCGTTCGTGAAAGTTTGACATGTGTTCATTATATTCGTAATGTATTCGTTTATATTCTTATTTTTGTGTCAGTTATTTTTATGACGATTATATCAAGTATTTTTTCATATTTATGTTAAGTACTTGTTATTTTTAATTCATTTTATGTAATGTTTGTAATATAAATGTAAACTTATTCTAAAATAAATCTATAATCATTTGTATTCGTTGTGTTGATGAGGTTTTTGTATCGTCATGTTCATGATAGTTGTTTGTTCGTTTGATTATGATGTGTTCCTTTGCGTTCGGTAAGTGTTCGTGAACAGTTCATGAACATGATCATTTTCTTAATGAACGAACACGAACAAAGAATCTCGTTAGGTAAGTGTTTGTGAACAGTTCATGAACAAGTATATTTCTAACGAACGAACACGAAACAAGGCCTGTTCGCGTTCGTCCGGTTCGTTTGCAGCCTAATAAATGTATACTTGGCATAAAAGCCTCAATTTCATCTATCATATTTTTATCTTTTATTTTATACATGCTTAAAATTTTTAGTTCTTACAGGTTTTGTATTTACTTTTATGATGTATTTGTTTTATTTATTTTAATTTTTCATTTTTTTTTACATGACATAATACATTGAATCCACTGACACAAACCTGTAGATAGGCTTGATAAACCAATTTTCTTTATTACTAAAATCACTCAACTTAGTATTATAAATTAAAATTGAGCAAACATCAAATTTTATATTTTTCCAACAACTAGGAATTATTGCAACTTACTACATGTTTGTCTTTAGTCTTTCTCACCTTATTCTATTAAGTAAACCTAAGACCCCAAACCAATCAACACACACATAGTATCCCATTAAGTATTTTGGTATGAATCATATTAGGGTGAGTATAGAGATAACTCGTAAGCATAATTAACCACCATACATTGTGTACGTTAGCTATGTACCTTGTTAAGAAATCGTTAGCATGTCACATACAACCGATATACAAATATCCTAATTGAGTCTAATCGTATCGAGTGAGCTAATACCCCGAGAGCCATCATGCCTAATTTTCATATAACTCTATTAAGGTACTTTGTTTATATAATGTTTTAAAGGAATTAGAATGTCTGAAAGGAATTTGATTTAAGGGGAATGGATATTAATCAATGGAAAAAATGTATGGTATTTGGTTTGTGGATTTGTAAAGGAATTGGAATGTGCAAAAGATCAAAAGACAAAATTACCATTTCAGTTTACCCATCTCCTAGCCGCCTTTCACAACCCTAATTTCATAGTCTGGTTTTCGTATTCGTCCCAACACTTCAACGATTAATAGTTTCTAGCTTTAAGCGATAGATCCTTATAGGCTTTAAATCACAGATCCTTATCAATTGTTCTTCCTTAATTGAAAAAGTCACTGATTGTGGCCTGGGTGAACGATTTGGGTGGCGCCATTGTTGACGTTCAATGTCATAGCTTCGAGATCTCCAAAGCCATCAATATTCCTCTGGCTTGGATTGTTTATGGGTTTCTAATTTTTGAGCGGATTATTGCGGTTTCGATTTTCAAGCGGTGGTTGGTATCGTAGTCTATGGTTTGGTCTTTATTCAAATCGTTGGCTTTGGTAAGCAGATGATAGAAATCATATGAAGAACATGAAGAGAAATTACATTGGCATTTTTATATCTTTTAACATTTCAATAAGAACTAGTGGGTTTCACTCGCGCTACGCGCCGGGACAAATGTTTTTAACAATATTTAAATGGAAGCGTGAACAGATAAAATAAAACATATATTATATTTGACTTGTTCGAGCTTAATAAAATCTATATCAAAATATATATTAAAATAGATAAATGGTACTATACAAGTGCATTTTGTGTGGAAATGTATGAAGTTTCTTGTGTGATTTTTATCATTTTTGCGTGATTATATCATTTTTACGTGATTATTATCCTTATTCTGTATAATACCGCCACTGGTTCCATCGTTCTTGCGTGATAATTACCACACAAGTGTAAACTATTCTTGTGTGATAATTCTACCTCCATTTTATACACTTCTCATGAAAAAAAATCATTGTATACTAAACTTTTCAAATAGAAATAAACCTTTGTAACTTGTATTCGAAAGTATTAAAAAGCTTGTCAAAATATAAATAACAATAAACACTCTACAATGAGATATTTGAAATTTAGATAAAATATAATATTTTAAATTATAAGTATAGTACAAAATATATCTAAGACTAATTATAATAAAAAAAAAATATGGGACCAATAAAAATATATAAAGTTAATTATTTTAATCACCAAAACATATAACAAAGTAATATGGAAGAGTTGTTTGTGTATAAGAGGGTTTTGAAGGAGGAGGGGGTGAGTAAAATAACTAAATTTTTGTGGTTAAAATAAAATTCATTAAACTATCATGTAGTTAACTTTATTTATTATATAAACTAGAAATGATCCCGCGCATGATGCGCGGGGTAAGTACACCACGAACTTGAATAAGAAAACCCAAATACAAAAAAATACTAACGGCTATCACTTCGACTTTGAACTCGAAGACATCAAGTAAACGAAAGAAAGAAATAATGTCAACATAACAGAATAACTTAACAAACGTGTTGAATTAACACAAGTTTTTACATATTTTATGATGTAATTATATAAATGGGTATGAAGAATAATTTTTAATTACTAAAATAACTTGAAAATCAAAAAGGACTAAATATAAAAAACACAAAACTTTTATGGCTAAAACATAAAAACAAAAAGTCCATGTAGCCAAGACTTTGCTATTATATAGATAGATAATGGTCTTTACATATTTCTTCTTCGTAATATCATTATATGCATATTTTCTAAGCCAAAAAATAATTATATATTTCTATTTCTCAAAACATATATATTATATACTAGTGGAAATGCCCGCGCGTTTGCGGCGATACATATGTTGCGTGATTTTTTGGGAATTCGATTTAGTCGGTATCGGCTCGGTGCGTTATGACGTAAATTAAAAAATCAAAATATAATTATAAAAATTTTGAATGAAAGAAAACAATTACGTATATATACAAAAATCTTTAATACAATTATATTACCCAATAAGATTAGTGAAAGCATGAGTGGTATTTGTGATTGGAAATCAATTATTACCTACATTTTAGGAGGGGGGTCGTTTTATGAATGTATGTTAGAGTTTTATGATCATCGTAGGTAGTTTTCGATGGTGATTTGCATAGACTTGAGAAAGTTAATGGAGAAATTATCACCACAAATTAGCAAGATTGATTGTTATAATCTGTAACAACCGGCAAGGGAAAGGGGAGAGGGATTAGTACTCAATCGCAATGAATGAAAGGCATTGAAAGTAAATGGCGGTTTTTTGATGGGTATATGCTTTAGCATTTTATTATAAGCATCACATGTTATACTTAATTGTAAGGGCATAAATTGAATAAAATGGTTAATTTGTTGAAATTAAGCATGACTTTTCATATAGGTGTCTTAATCCATATGTAAAATTATCATTCTATCCTCATTTTATTTTATTATAAAAGTATAGATAAATATTAAAATTATTAAACTCACAATATGCCCTAGAAATATATTATTTTATAGTTATATAAATATGAAGATATATATAAGTTATATACTTAAATATTTAAATAAAATAATACTTAATTTAAATAATATTTAGTTATAAAAAATTTAATTAGTCAATATAAAAATATCAAGGTATATAAAATTTAATGGATAAATTTACCATGTTACCCCTAAACTTTCTTAAACTCTTAATCAATTCCTATTCTGCTTCTCTTAAATGTCTTGCACTTCTTTGTACATGCTGCTACTTCAAAACTGTATGTTTGGCAAAATTACATCTCTATCCAAATAGATGTTATATAGTAGTACAGATTAGGCCCATCGATTTATCCGTACCGATTAACCCGCCCGACCTGATCTCACCCGTACCCGAAGAACCCGACCGAACGGACCCGTTACCCGAACAACCCGAAAACCGATTAACCGACTCTTATTCGGGTCGGGTTTCGGATAAACTTTCAACCTCAAAAACCCGATAACCCAAACCGATTCGATTAACCCGATCAACCCATATTATAATTAAGTAAATTATATGTATACACTATTTAGATTGTCCAAATTGATCAAATTGTGTTATAAAATATATTTAAGCACATTTTATAAATTATAGAAGTAAACTAATTTAAGTCCACTAGTTTATAAGATTTTAAATAAAAAACTTACTAAAAACTACTAAATAAGTCTATTGTTTAATACCGAAACCTGACCCGAACAACCCGTTACCCGAACAACCCGAAACCTATTAACAAACGATTGTTATTCGGGTCGGGGTTCGGTAGACTTTCAAGTTGAATAACAACCGAATAACCGATCGATCAACCCGAAACCGATTTACCTACACACCGATCAACACCCCTAGTACAGATATAAGTATTTAAATAAAATAATACTTAATTTAAATAGTATTGAGTTATAAAATATGATTAGTAACTATAAATTTAAATATCATTATATATTTATAAATAAAAAATTTAATGAAGTGAATAAATAATATCATATATAAATAATGTATTAATAATGTGTATTTAATAATATCATACATTAATTAGAAAAAAGTGAATTAAATGGGGGCAAATGTGGAACTATTACATAAAGCACTTGTACTCTATGCTAAAAATATTATATAGATGTCTTACAATTTGAATGAAAACATCTTATCTTTCTAATATGTATTATATACTAGTATAGATTAATCCATTTCATAAAAACTAAGGCTATTTTAGTTTTTTTATATATTTTTATTCCTAATACCATTAATTGCATATTTACTCAAATTTGAGCCTTTTGTATAAATAAAAACCAATAAATTACATCTCCAAATAAAAGTTTAAAACATCAGTTCAAAACAACAATCACCGATAATCAAATTTACATCCGAATACACAAACAACATTTGTCAAAGTTTTAAACAATTAAAAATATAAAAAAAAAAAGATATGTAAATATCATTAGTAAAATAAAGATAAAATAGTCATTTAGTATGTTAATTTTAAGAAGAATGGATAAAATGTTTTAAAAAGGAGCATACGTAATTATTTTTTTGGTTGCGAAAATACGTAATTAATTGTTTAAGAGATGAAAATGCATAAAAATCATGGGTTATTTCTAACAGCTCCAAATATTGATTTGTTAGGGATGTTTTTCTGTTCTGATCCGGTTGGGGTTTCTAAAGTTTTATGAAGTTGTTTTTACGAGGTTTCACTTCAAAACTGCTCAAAAGCAACCGCCTCAAATAGTTATTTCTCTACTAGTGACTATATTAAATATTATTACACTAGTTCTTTTTTTATAGTTTGATAAAATTCATGATTTTAACGTTGGTCCTCATATATTTTAATTAATAATAATAAATAACGTTAAATTACTTTTATAAAATGACATGCCCCACTAACTGAATAGGAAGAAGTGATAGTTATTTTTATTTCGTCTCTCACATTCAAACAAGTGACAACGTTTCCAAAACATGGACGTCGTTTGTTGGCATATGTATGTCTTTTATACCATTACCATGGAATTA